>JAHUTJ010041828.1:0-26040 GCA_036250325.1 Characodon lateralis
TGGCACCAGGACACCCTAGGCAGGAGGTCAATGATCGACTTTGTTGTCGTATCATCAGACCTTCGGCCGCATGTTTTGGACACTCGGGTGAAGAGAGGGGCTGAGCTGTCCGCTGATCACCACCTGGTGGTGAGTTGGATCCACTGGAGGAGCAGAAAGCCGGACAGACTTGGCAGGCCCAAGCACATAGTGAGGGTCTGCTGGGAATGTCTGACGGAGCCCTCGGCCAGGGATCTCTTCAGCTCCCACCTCTGGGAGAGCTTTGACCAGATTCTGGGGGATGTTGGAGACATAGAGTCCGAGTGGACCATGTTCTCCGCATCTATTGTCGATGCTGCTGCCCGTAGCTGTGGCCGTAAGGTCTGCGGTGCCTGTCGCGTCGGCAATCCTATACCCGGTGGTGGACACCGGCAGTAAGGGGCGCTGTCAAGCTGAAGAAGGAGTCCTATCGGCTGTGGTTGGCTTGAGGGACTCCTGAGGCAGCTGACGGGTACCGTGAGGCCAAGCGTGCCGCGGCCCGGGCGGTGGCAGAGGCAAAAACTCGGGCCTGGGAGGAGTTCAGTGAGGCCATGGAGAAGGACTACCAGTTGGCCTCGAAGCGATTCTGGCAAACTGTCCGCCGCGTCAGGAGGGGGAAGCAGTGCTTCGCCAACACTGTTTACAGTGGGGGTGGGAGGCTGCTGACCTCAACTGTGGACATTATCGGGTGGTGGAAGGAGTATTTCGAGGATCTCCTCAATCCTGCCATCACACATTCCGTGGTGGAAACAGAGGCTGGGGACTTGGGGTTGGACTCTTTCATCACCCAGGCTGAAGTCACTGAGGTGGTTAAAAAGCTCCGTGGTGGCAGGGCTTTCGGGGTGGATGAGTTCTGCCCTGAGTACCTCAAGTCTCTGGATGTTGTGGGGCTGTCATGGTTGACACGCCTCTTCAACATTGTGTGGCGGTCAGGGACAGTGCCTCTGGACTGGCACACTGGGGTGGTGGTCCCCCTTAATAAGAAGGGTGACCGGAGGGTGTGTTCCAACTACAGGGGTATCACACTCCTCAGCCTCCCTGGTAAGGCCTATGACAGGGGATTGGAGAGGAGAGTCCGGCCGATAGTCGAACCCCGGCTTCAGGAGGAGCAGTGTGGTTTTCGTCCCGGCCGTGGAACACTGGACCAGCTCTATACCCTCTACAGGGTACTCAAGGGTTCATGGGAGTTTGCCCAACCGGTCTACATGTGTTTTGTGGACCTGGAGAAAGCATTCGACTGTGTCCCTCGTGATGCCCTGTGGGGGGTGCTTCAGGAGTATGGAATCGGAGGCCCTTTATTAGGGGCCATCCGGTCCCTGTACAAGCGGAGCAGGAGTTAGGTCCGCATTACCGGCACTAAGTCGGACCTGTTCCCGGTGCATGTTGGACTCCGCACAGCTGCCTTTTGTCATCGGTCCTGTTCATAACTTTTATGGACCGGATTTCTAGGCGTAGCCAAGGGCCGGAGGGGGTCTGGTTGGCCCCCTCTAGCCAAGAACTACAGCATGCGCTGGGGCGGTTTGCAGCCAAGTGTGAAATGGCTGGGATGAGGATCAGCTCCTCCACGTCCGAGGCCATGGTTCTCGACCAGAAAAGGGGGGCTTGTCCTCTTCAGGTTGGAGGGGAGTTCCTGCCTCAAGTGGAGGAGTTTAAGTATCTTGGGGTCTTGTTCACAAGTGAGGGAAGAATGGAGCGGGAGATCGACAGACGGATCGGNCCGGAAAAGGGTGGCTTGTCCTCTTCAGGTTGGAGGGGAGTTCCTGCCTCAAGTGGAGGAGTTTAAGTATCTTGGGGTCTTGTTCACAAGTGAGGGAAGAATGGAGCGGGAGATCGACAGACGGATCGGTGTGGCTGCTGCAGTAATGGGGTCGCTGTGCCGGTCCGTTGTGGTGAAGAGAGAGCTGAGCCGAAAAGCGAAGCTCTCGATTTACTGGTCAGTCTACGTTCCTACCCTCACCTATGGCTATGAACTTTGGGTCATGACCAAAAGAACGAGATCCCAGATACAAGCGGCTGAATTGAGCTTCCTCCGTAGGGTGGCCAGACACTCCCTTAGAGATAGGGTGAGGAGCTCGGCCATCCAGGAGGGGCTCGGAGTAGAGCCTCTGCTCCTCCATTTCGAGAGGAGCCAGTTGAGGTGGCTCGGGCATCTATACCGGATGCCTCCTGGAGGCCTTCCTCGGGAGGTGTTCCAGGCACGTCCCAGGGGACGGCCAGGACATGCTGGAGGTGCTATGTCTCTCGGCTGGCCTGGGAACGCCTTGGGCTCCCCCGGAGGAGCTGGAGGGGGTGTCTGGGGGGAGGGACATCTGGGTGTCTCTGCTGAGTCTGCTGCCCCCACGACCCGGTACCGGAGAAGCGGAAGACGATGAGTACGAGTATTTTAAATTAGATTAAATGCAGTTCAAATTCCTTGTTAAAATGTCTCTTAATTTACCAGTGAATTAGATGCATACTTCAGTCATTCACAAACCTACAGTGTATGGTCATATTTTCTTTTATTGTGCACAACCATTTCCTATTGGTTGGACCCCTTAATATATAAAAGACTGATTATTAAAGTACCTGTGGTGCCCCCCACCCCGTGTCACCGTGGGTGGAGAACCAAGCTTCACATATCAAACACTGCCACTGTATAAGACTCATTTTGATCTAATATTTCAACTGATGTGTGCAGATTGATGTGAAGGATAAAGAGACAGAAATTGCATGGACAAAATTATTCTGCTGTTGTCTAACTGTCCTGCTTTGCAGAGAATATGTCCTAGAATGTAGAAGCAAAGAGTAGTAATGCTAGAGATATGAGATATGCTTTTATTCCAAGGTGCAGTTATGAATCCAGCTGTTGTCTACAGACAGACAGGGCAGAGGCCCTTTTCCTTGATGACAAACTAAGTACTCCTTCATTACCAGGACGCAAAAACCACAACCCGGCTGTCAGACTGCTGCTGTGGCCACCACTCTCCTGAACCTTGTCTTGCTAGGTCATGTCTGCCCAAAGGGATTATTTTCATGTTTTATATCGCATACAATAGAAGTGGTACTGGACATAGAAAGGGGGAAAAAGGAGATGAATACATGTCTGAGTTTTTGTGGGGGCGTCCAATCCAGACTAATTACATCAAGCATGAGTCATTGATCTCTAATTAGTGGAATTTATGTATTGCAGTAGGAGTAACTGGCCTTATATCATTGGTCACAGCATTTCTCTGAAATTGCAGCGGAGCAGAATTACGGCTGTTCATCTTCACTTACATATTTTTATGTAACAGACATTCAGTAGAGCAGAAATTGAAATCTGCTGCCCACAACTGGCAGACAACCTGACTGAGTCACTGAATGAAATGTTTTACTTCAGAGTTGTTATGATACACTCTGATTTTGAACTGTGCTCATCTATGTGTCTTACCTGCAGTCCTACTGGAAAAACTACGCAAGTTTATCTCATTTGTTTTGCCTCTGCCCATATACTCATGAAAAAATCTTCTCGTAGATGGTTTTACCTTTTATTGATATCGCAGACTTGGCTCAGTACAGCTTCACACAATGGTGTTTTTTTTATCATAGAAAAGCAGTCTTAAAAGACATGGTGCTCAACCTGTTGCTGGTATACAGTTATGATCATTTGTTGGTCGGATATCACTTTTGTCCTCTTTTCTTTCAGTAATGAAATACTAAAACAGTGCTGGAGAAATTGAAACTGCCTGTAACCCTGCATTGCTGTAAGTTAGGATTTCAAACCTGTACTTTTTGTCCCTAGGCCTAAATCATGACATCAACATTCAACATTTATTGTTCAATCTTTTAATATTAATGAACAGTTATCTTTCATTGTTCAACATTTATTCACCATCCAAAAATCTGAAAAAGACACACACAGGCACATCCAGGACATAGGCTACAACTCACATTCTTTGTGTTAAAGGGGACCTATTATGAAAAATTCACTTTTTGAATGTTTTTATACTTCTGTTTGGATCTCTAATGCTTCTTCAAACAATCTAAATGCAGAAAAAAACCAAACATTCAACTATTTTTTGGCTATAAATGAATGTTTTATTTTCTACCCTCAGGGTAGAAGCCTTTGAGGCTTCTACCCTCAAAGCCTCAAAGGCTTTGAGGGTAGAAAACTTTGTTGTTGGCTGCAAAGTTCATGCACATTCTCCGACTCTCGAATAAAAGAGGCTCGTCGCTTCATTTTATTGGGCAATGTTCCAGTCACAATGCTTAAGTCATGGGTCACCTTTAAGAAACACCTCAAGCTGAGACAACATTAAAAGCTGGGCTAAGAAGAAAAAAGACTGGACTGTGGCTCAGTGGTCCAACATCCTCTTTTTAAATGAAAGCAAACTTTATTTTTCTTTTGAAAATCAAGAGCTCTAACTCTGAAGAAAGGGTGGAGAGGAACATAATTTTTGAAGCTCCTACAGGCATTTATGATTTGTGGTGCTATTTCATCTACTGATGTTGTTCCGCTGTGTTTTATGAAGTCCAAAGACAGTGTCACCATCTACCAATAAATGTGCATGGAGCTGTGCACTGGTGGCCACCATGTCATATTGCATTGATGCTGTAATTCATGCAAAAGATGAAGTACTTTTCAGTATGCCAACAGTTCTGTAATGGAAATTGTTTTTATTAGGGGTTTTTATTAGCACTATAAGCCATAATCATAAAGATTAACCAAATTAAAAACTTAAAATATATCACTGTGTGCAATGTATCTATGACTTTTACTTTATGAATTTCTTTGCTAAAATTGCTAAAGTGTTTTTTGTTTGTGATTTATTGTGATGCAATTGTACATGTTACAGCTAACATCAATTTAGGCATATATGCTTAGGAGAAAAATAACATATTTTCAACTGCTTTTTTAAAACTATAGTTGACTTTAACCATTTTTCAATAGTAACACACAGCTTCAGGGATCACGTAATGGCTCAAAGACAAATCTCTGCACCAAATGGCTTACCTTTGGATCTTACATTGCCCGAAATGCCAAATGGGCAATGCACCAACTGAATGCTATGATGGTTTTAGCAACCGATGCACTGATTATTCCTCTGTGTTCATCCCTTTTCTGCCCTTTTCTCTTTACAAACCATAATGAATGATCCCCACCAGACCACATGTGTAAGGTTTAAAGATCTAATCTTTATTAGTCTCTAAATTTCTGAGCTATTAATGCAAGAAAATACATCTCGCAAAACAACTAACCTAGTTTGGTTTCCATAATATCAGTCAAAGACTTGCACATTTATTCTAAAATTTATTCTTAACTGATGCGGTCCTGACTTGCTGGGTTATGTCTTAAATCAGGACTGCAATTTAAAATAACATGCTGTCAAGCTGGGACACATTCCTCTGTCACAGCAAAGTAACTTTAATGATTTATCTATCCTGACAAACCTCCACTGATCTCCAAAGCAGATTTTTTAGCAGCATCAGTTCTTTTTTTTTTTTTTTTTTGGTTATTGTCATCCATGTCCCTGACAGCTTTTGATTCGACTCGAAGGCAAAATATTATGACATTACTTTAATAACTATTTGTGGTCATAGTGGCTTTGCTCCTGAGCATTTGCTATAATGGGAGTAATGTGTAGATGGTGTCCCTCCGGCAGGGCTGCCTCATTAAACGGCTGGAAAAAAGTGACTGGCTGCAGGGGCGATGCATTATTGATGAGAGCGCCTGATTAATTGAAAATATCCTCCACACCAGGGGAGGGTGTTTGGCTGTGTGGACCTATCATGTATGTGTGTGAATAGAGTAAGTAGCTTCATTTTGCATGAACAACTTAATCAGCTGATGCATGCTCCATGGTTTTTTTTCCATTGGTATTCAACACAAACTATCCCTGTCTAACATTTGCTGTAAATGCAGTCAAAACATGGATGATACAAACTGTTGTATTTATATAAGCAGAGTACAGGCAGGGGTAATAATGTTAGGTAATCTGCAGAGTGTCAGTTGTGTTGCACAACAAGCAATATGTCCGTTGGGGGACTGGAGAGTATTGTTTGTCTCTATCGATGCTGGTCTCTTTGCAGCTGTAATGCTGCCTGTGTGCTTTAAATAAAAAATGAAGCTGTAAAGAGATGAGCAACAAGACAAAAATAAATTAGCAAAAACTAATCACCTACTAACAATACCACAGAGGGTTTTACAAATTGTGTTTCAACACATCAGAAGATAAAGCTGAACACATATGCATGTAGTCTGACACGTGTGATAAACTGAAATAAATTCAAACTGCCTAATTATCTTAATGTAATGGAGTCCACAATGTAAAATAATAACAATGAACAGAAGAGTAATATCCAGAAATGCGCAAAGAGAGAGGATGGTGACTTCAATATTCTAATTTTCAGCTTCACTATGATGATTTTTGATGAAATAATTATTTGATGTGGCTTTTATAGCAACTATATATACAGTAGATTGTTTTTCCGCAGATAACAGAAAGGCTAAGGTGACTTATTTTCCCCTTATTTTCGACAGTATTACAGTCTCCGGGTAGACAGACAGTAAGCTGTACTTACCTTTTGTGTCCAGGTTTCTTTGAAGAATGGAGTCTTTTACATGCAGATGCTCACACACGTGTCTCCCCTTTTGCTGCTCTGGAAGGGCTGAGGGTAAGAGGGCAAACAGGAACAGCGCCAGAGTTTTGTCGACCTATGATGTCACAGGGATTCCAGCTGTGACTCCTCCTTCCTAAGAACCTTTCTTGAAAATGGGTTAATACTGTGCATTCTGGGAATCAGAGTTTTTACCAGTCTGTTGTTCTGTGTGTGTGTGTGTAGTCCAGCGGTCATTCTATGGCTGGCCGAATAGATTGGACACTTAGATGTGGTATGTTAAACAATTGGGACAGTAAAAGACTTCTAAGTGCTACCAGAGAGCAGTAGCATCACTCTTTGTTGCAGAGGTTGCTACTAAGTAAAGAAGACTCAAAGTTAGCTATTTTTAGTATCAGTAAGGTATTTAAAAAGGAATTCAGAGGAAGCCTACATATGCAAGAAGCTGTTTAGAAGGAATCTAAACTTTGCACAAAAAGTAAGCTTTTTGGACATACATCTTATACTGTTGGAAATCCAATTGATTTCACTTTAATTAGTGCTACATTTGTAAAGAAAATGCATTTGTCATTTGAGCTGGTGAGTTGAGTATTTGGTTTACGGTCATGAAAACCTCTCATGTCCTCTCTGCCAATGTCAAACAGATAAATCTGCTACTGTCTCTTTTTTGGTTTAATTTATTGCATTGGATGACAGAAATTAGATGCAACAATACATTGGTGATTCTAAAATAATTTAACTAATGCCCGGTTCAGTCTGCAGAATTTTTATCCCAGTTTATGACCTGGCCTTCCCCTTCCGACATGCCCCGATCGTCGTGATGGCTCTTAAGATAATCTTATCAGATATACCTGCTGTGTCTGGTGTTTTAAGAGTGATCTAGTCCCCTCAGAGGGATGCCAGGAACGCTCCGACCTCAAATCGGGGATATTCAACCTGTTGAATTGTCTTTGTCCAATATCCCAGCGTGTGGGGTGTTCCTGGAGGACAAACAAGCACGCAACAATTGAATGTGACATGTAGCCAACCAGAAAGTGAAGTGCACAAAGGGGAATTACTCTGAACTCACATTTGATCTCAAGAGGGTTTGTGAGTTAAATCTGTCAATGTGTGGTGGCTATACACAACACAAAGTAGGATCAAACATGATTTACCTACGATTTTTTTATCTCATATGTGGGGTCACCCTAACAGGGGTCACACAGAATCACAACAGTCTGGCACGTTCCTGAATCATAATTCAGAAAAATAATATTCTTAACAAAAAATCCCTTCTTACAAATAGAAATCAGAGATGTCCTCTGGTGTTGTGATTATGGGCTCAAAGCACTTAATTATTACAACTAGTTAATCATCATTAATAATTGATAATTATTAACCAAAACTAGCGAAATGTCACTGTTTAATCAGCTGCTCCACCGATCGTTAGGGGAACTTTGACCTTATTTTGAAAGATAAATTAATCTTGCATGAAATAAACGCAAACGCTTCTCTTTACATATGTGAACATTTATTGAAACCATGGCAAAACAATTACTATTCTGGTCCAGAAATCTACACCTAACTAAATATGCACTATTCTACAGAAGGCAGTAAAATGACTATCTAAAATTATAATAACATAAAATATATGCACATTGAGTGTCTATGAAGATCAAACCAGCAGTTTTATGGACAAAATATACAATTTGGGTTAACTTGGAAAATGGAGCAAAACCACTGTTCAGGGAGGCCTTCTTGGTGCGCTGATGTGTCTCGATGGCGGCGATCAGCTGGTAGAACGTTGGGGCCGCACCCCTTAGCTACTAACAGTTGATTGCCACAAATTTCGAACAAAGGGTCATACAGCTCAGAGGTGGGAACTCAGTGGAAAAAAACCCCACCAGTAATAAAACTTGGACAAAGGAGTGGTCAGGCCACAAGGTCCAAACCAACTTTTAAAAGTTCAACTTCTAACTCCTGGCTGATTTGGGATCAGACAAAATCATGAACACGCACCTTGCTGATCACATCCACGCTGCGCAATTCAGCAACACTTGCACAGCAAATCAAAACAGCTCAGCATAAAACACTTCAATCAGTATTGCATGCAACAAGTTAATACCTTGGATTAACTACTGGTGATTCTAAATCACCTTAACTATGCCTCACCCAGCCCTGACCTCTAAATACACCATTTAATATAAAAAGAACAAAATTACTTTGACATTGATTTCTTCTCTGTACCATTTGAGGGTGGGTTGTAGGTCTGAAGAAGAACGGGTGGGAACCAGAGTGTCACGCATCCGTGATCAACTCAAAACCTGTACACTTCTCTTGGAATGGGAAAAATATGGTCGACTGAAAAACGAGGGGTCTCCTTGGAAATAAACCTCTGTGGGTTTTCACCTGGCCTCGGGTGTTGGCGGGGTCTTCGATCGGTTATGAATCTTCTGACCTTCTTGTATCAAACAGAATTCCAGGCTCTTCCGGGAATGGCCGTATGGAGGAAAAGGCAATATAAGTTTGTTTTCCGCAGATGTTATAAACCCGGGTGATGTTAAGAGTTGCGACGCCTGTTGAGCTACGCATGTCGAACTGCACAGCCTAGTCGGTCTGTCCGACCGAAATGGATGACCCCAACAATTGTCTAAAACATGTCCAGACATGTCTACAGTTCATCAGAGTAAAAACACTGAGAGAGCTATGCATTATAGATTAAATTATTACTGGTCCAACCCTCTCAAAATAGCATCACTTCTAAGACATTTGAAAAGCCTGCAGTGAATGGAAGTAACTGAATGTCTCACATGTTTCACATAATTATTGTGTGATTTACTCATGAAAATTTTACTGCACTGCAGTATTTTACTGTAATTAATGTTATTTTGAAGACATGAGGGTACTGTTATGGAAAATGTTAGTGCCTTGCTTTCTTTTTTACTAGATACTCTGCAGGATCTGATAAAAGTATTCAAACCCTTCTGTGTTATTCTCTTCTGCCTCCAGGGTTAGGACAGATGGTTCTGTTTAGTCTTACAGAGATGGTTTTTCAACCTTCTCCTATTNGTGCCTTGCTTTCTTTTTTACTAGATACTCTGCAGGATCTGATAAAAGTATTCAAACCCTTCTGTGTTATTCTCTTCTGCCTCCAGGGTTAGGACAGATGGTTCTGTTTAGTCTTACATAGATGGTTTTTCAACCTTCTCCTATTCACTTGTATGAGATAACATGTCCACACTGTGTAAGGTTCCATTTCCATTGTCAGCATGTCTAGGACAACAAGTTTCACCTCGTCTCTCTGGGTCTCATGAGAGTTACCTTGAAAACTGTTGTAGCCTATAAGGAGAACCTTTGCTTTGTTTAATCAGAACAATTTGGCAGCACTACTGAGCGCATCTCCAATGCTGTAAAAAAATCCTTCTCTCTTGCAAGATTATAATAAAGCTGATTCTGAGTGACAATCATCGGTCTCTGTCTTGGTAAAAACAAATTTTTCTACAACAGTACCTAAGTTTATTGATTTAATTCAATATAGTGTTTCAAATGGGAAATGTGAGATTGCACATTAAAAGCCAGTGATAAATGTGGAAGTAAGATCTAAAACAATAAATTTTGTGGAAGACCTAAAACAACAGTTAAAACTGCTTCGCTTTTTGTTTTGTTTTTTGCATCCAGATGTTTTCAGGGTTTTTTTCTGCAATGGGTGAGTTCACTGAGTACAGAGAAGCTATATTTTTGGCTTCTTTTGGTGCATCTAATGTTTATTTGTTTAGGTTTTAATCATCTATACATTTTACAATTTATATTAGAATGAGAAGAACACTCCGTTTACTGATGCTGCTGGACATGGCAGAAAATAGAGATAGAAGATGGGGCAGGGTTTATGTACATCCTCTAAACCGGCAAAGAATCAGAGAAGTGGATTTCTATCATCTGGTTGCTGAGCGTCGACTAGACAGCTAACAGCATCACCAATATTTCCACATGTCAACAGAGCAGATGGATGAACGTCTGTCCCTTGTTGGAACTGAACTGAGAAGCAAGTCTGCAACATTCAGAGCTGCTACTGAATCAAAACAAAGACTAGCTGTTGGACTTAGGTAAGGGGTGTCTGTATACATGTTGAATGTTGTGCATATGTGGAAGGCGTGGGCTGTATAGTAGCAGTGGGTGTAGGGTTTAATCACTGCTTCTAGCTTTCATGTGCAAGTAAGATGTTATGATGTCCAGTTTGGCCTGCTGACTCCTGTCCCCAATGTCCATATCTCGAAAGGGTCTTCTGGTCTGGCTGGTTGGCCTACGCGCTAATGTTGTCCTCCCCCTTGGGTTGTGTGACCAAACCCTTTCTCTCTTTGTGCACGTTAATTGTATCGAGAGAGAGGGAGCAGGCAATGGAGTGGTTGACACTACAGCGGTGCCTGCAGATTCCATCTGTCCAGTGGGGCTGAGAGGAGTAGAAGGTTGGTACTCATCTGTCTCCATCTGGGCTGCAGGTGCAAAGTTGCTTTTGGAACTATTTGAGGAAAAAAAATCAGAATCAACTTCAATGGCCAAGTTTGTACAAACAAGGAATCTGACTTCGGTCTCCATCACTCACATGTGTTAACATCATATTTTAACATCAGTCCAAAAATGTAGGTATATATAGTCAAGATTCCAGAGTCTTTATTGTCATTATGTCACCATAATGAAATTTTGCTGAGACACCGGCTCAAAAAATACACATGTAGTGCACAGATAACATTTTTTATTTAATTCAATTTAATTAAAACACAAATTTAAAAAACACTTATAGAAAAATGAAGCACATGTACATGGAATGTAGTATGTAGTATTTACATATAGTGCAGGCAGCTTGTGCTAAAAGAGTGTGAGATGGGCTGGTGGTTTGTTTGATTTTCAGCAGGGATGTGTAGTGTCTGCCTGCAGGAGGACAATTGCAACCATTTCAACTTTCTGAGAAAGAGAAGTGGTTGGTGGGTTTTCTTCACTAGGTGGGATGTGTTCTCAGTCCAGGAGAAGCCAGAGGAAATGTGAATGATCAGGAACTTTATGCTCTCCACACCCTCTACAACCTCCCCCTGTATGTAGAGAGGAGCATGTTCAGTCCTTCCGGACCTTCTGTAATCTACTATGACCTCTTTTATCTTGCTGGTGTTCAGTCTAAGGTTGTTCATGGACCACCACTGAGTCAGATTGTGGACCTCTTCTCTGTAGTGGGTCTCATCAATGTTAGATATGAGACCCACCACAGTGGTGTCATCCACAAACTTCACAACCATGTTTGTTTTGTAAATCTCAGAGCAGGATGGTGGTGAAGGCTGAGCTGAACTCCACTTATAGCAGCCTAACGTAGGTGTTAGGATGCTGCAGATGAGCCGTGTGAAGTGCTAACATGACAACATCCTCTGTGGAGCGATTCTCCCTGTTTGCGAACTGCAGGCTATCCAGGCCAGCAAGGATGGTGTCCTTAATGTAGTTTCTCTTAAAGGAAGGTCAGCCCTGTTGATCCTTTCTGCAGAGCTAATTGTTGCAATTTGGAACCTGTCCTGTTTTGTGGATAAGCCAAACCACACAGTGATGGATGAACAAAGGACAGACTGAATAATTGCAGTGTAGAAGATGATCAGCACCTCCTTAAGAAGGTTGTACTTCCTGAGTTGCTCCAGGAAGTACAGTATGTGTGTATGTGTGAGGACTTCCTTAGGTCCTAAGAAATATGTATATGTAAATATAAAATTTACAGAATGATCTTTTAAACTAATTATCAACTATATAATTATTCAATAAACAAATATTTGTACTTTATGATTAATTAGAATATATGGATAAACTGACCTTCTTGGTTGCAGGTATGGTATTAGGAAGAACAAATATTTTTTTAAATGTTCCATTCTTTTGCCATCCCCCCCAACTGATCTACTTAGCATAGTGGTTTTTTTCTGCTGTTGATGTACCCTATGACCTTATATTTGATGAGGCTGTATTTGATGAGGCCGTACCCAGGACATAATCTAACTCACAGAAAAAGGATCTTCAACTACCAGCTGTCAGGAGCACGAATGGCAGTTGAAAATGCGTTTGGCAGTCTGGCCTTTAGATAGAGGATTTTTTTTTAATCGCAGAAATAACCTACACACTGCAAATGTTGACACTGTTGTTGTTGCCTGCATCTGGCAAACTTTTTTCTAGCACCATGTGGCAATCGAAGAATGCTGGATGGTGCTGAGCAGCGGGGCAGACACATGGTGCCAGTGAGACACATAGGAGAAAACCGTGCATCCAGAAAGGCCTGCAACACTAGGGAGATATTCTGTGACTTTTTTAACTCTTTTTTAAGGACAGGATGGTGTGGAAAAAATGTTGAGTGTTTAAATAATACAAATAAATCCAGTGTGTATGCATGTTTTGTTTCTTAAAATAAAAGTTTTTAACTGTCTTGGTTTTAAGAATCTTTATTAAAGTTTTATTAATATGTCACAAGGATTAAATGAATGTAGTTCAACAATTGTCTGAAGTTTCTGGCTTTTCACAGGAGGGCACTTACACCTTACAAGAGCATCCACCTATCATGTTGCATGGGAACAACATGGGGATTGAAATGTTTGCACCACAATCCTGGAATGGATTTGTATGCACATAATCATGCATTTTGCACACATTATAATAATGCACTTACAAACCAAAAAGTATTGTCCATTGCTCATTTATCTATCTTTATAAAAAGGATGAGTGTTGTTGTATAAAATACTCTGGTTCTCAACTTCCATAATTACTCTTTCTTCCTCCATTGCTCTCTTACTTCATCTGTCTTGACCAATGCTCTTACTATAGTTTAGTGACAGGACATGACACAATAGGTTTTAGAATAAAATCTATATTTTTGTTACTATTATTAGTGTATGTTACGCATAATCATAAATCAGCTGTTTAGACAGCATAGATGCATTAATATATGTATATATTTATTAATATAGTGGGCCTTCCACAAAATCTAGTCTGTTTTTAGTGAATTATTTCATCAATATGAATGTTTTTGTCATTCAATTTCCTGTTTGGTGCAGTGTAGATTGCGTAGATTGACTCTGAACCCGTGCCGGCGTACGGCAAAAATAGACTCGGGTTGAATTTTGGTGTAAGCGCAGGACACCATGCAGTAAGTGCCTATCAACTTTAGAGGGACAGATTTCCTAAAAGGCTCTTTGCATCAAAAAGAGGAATTAAAAATTATGTATGTTTTGAAAATCTGTGGAATAACTGATAGTGATTCGCTTATGTTTCACATTTCTAAATGTTTAGGTTCTATGGCTTTAAAATACGGTATGATGGCATTGGGCCATTAAACTGAAGTTGAAGGAATGATCACTCATTCTTCAGATGTTGTTTAAACTCCCCTGAGATCTAGCAGCTGTATAAACAACAGCATATTAAGTGGCCATTGTTGGCCAAAATAAATGAGAAATAATTAATATTGGAGTATGCTGTGTGTAAATTGTGTGATATTTATTCTCTCCTTTCTATAGCCATCAAGATCTGTGAATGCTACCTATTTATCACGTAGCAACTAGAATGGAACATTTTTATGATTTATTCACGTTTTTACCAACTTCCTCTAGTATGTACATTATATATTTTATACTTTCCTGTGTCTTTATTCTCTTTATGAGCTCCTAACTATTTTCTAGCTGTGGCCTTCACACAGCCAGACAGCATTTTAAACAGTCTTTCCCAAGCATTAAGCTAAAGACACATTTCCTCACTCCTTGCAGAAAACTTTCAGAGTAAGCTGTTTGCCTTCTTAGCCTCTTATGACACTTTCAGCCCAAACATTCAGGCTTAGCCTCTGATCCATGGTACAGTACCTCGATTACTGTAGCTTGTTGCTTTCCTTTCCTTTGTCAACATGCAAATTTAGTCCATTCTCCTTGCTGAAGTTCCATTAAGACCCATCAAGGCCTGCAATCAGGAGTCTGTCTGAAGTCATGCCAGGGGAAATTACAAGCCCTGCTGGCAGCTGCCAATATGAAATGACTTATGTATAAACCCACGTTAATTTGAAATTCATAAAGGCGGAATATATTACTGAGTGATTCACTTTTTAAAATGCCTGAAGGACATAAACTTGTTTTATCTCTTAGTCTGATGAGGCATTAACGGACCAAGTGACTAAAACATTATTGCATAGTTATTTATAAATTCTCCTGTATCAATCAAGGTTTTTTAATGTGAAGGGAACTTAATAGAGTCTTGAATATGGGCATTTTGTCTTTATTTGTGTGGAATCACCACATTTTAAACTGAAAGGAACCAGAGCCATTGGGTGCAAATAAATACCATGTGCCATTTCTTCCAAATATTTGGTTCCTTGGCAGTATATGTAGCATAACGAGATGTGGAGTGGAGGCAGCAGCCACAAATTGTTTACGTTCATGTTAAAGGTTGGAGTCAGGATCATTTCTGTGCCCCCTCCAGAGAAAAGACGGTCAAAGAGTCAAAACATTACTGCAGAAACAACAAGCTCCTCTCCCTCTAGCTCCACGACTGGGAGCTGTGAGTTTGAGTATGTGCAAATGAAGACAGCAGTTTAACAAAATCACCTGCTGTGCTGACATTTCAGGCCAACACCTCCCACACTGCAATAGATTTTCACCAGGTTTAGGTCTTGCCTAGTTTAGTTTTTGTTGCTCATAAAAAAATAAATGAAAATAAAAATAGCAATAGAGAAGCACTAACCAGATATTGAACCTCACAAAAGTTTGGAAGTTTGATTTTCCATTCCTCATGTGTCGTGTGGATTTGGAGAAGTCTTACGGCTCTACCCTGTAGTGTATTGGGCTGCTTTTAAGGGCTATCTGGTTCTTTAATACCCAAGGTCAAACTCGTGTCCACATTCTTGGCACAAAGTCAAGCTTGTTTTCAGAGCAGGTCTGTTTCTGCCATGACCCTCATCCCCAATACTGTTTGTAGAGCTCATGGATGGGATTTCAAGTTGTAGTTGCGGGGAGGATGGTGTCTGGTTTTGCATTGTCAGGGTCTCATCTTTTCTTTTTGCAGATGATCTGGTTCTATTGGCATCTTGAATCTATAACTCAGCATGCACTGGAGCAGTTCACAGCAGAGTGCCTGGGATGAAAGTCTACTCCTCTCAGTCTTAGGTCATGGTTCTCAACCAGGAAAAGGTGGATGCCCCCTCCAGGCTGGGAGGGTGAGGTATTTAAATTATCTTGATGTTTTGTAATGGGTGACAATAGGATAAGATGGAAAACAGATTGAAGAACTGAGGCCTTACCTGCAGTAATGCAAGTGCTGCTCCTGTTTGTTGTGGAGAAGAAAAAGCCATAAAGCAAAACTCTCGATTTACCAGTCTGTACCATCCCTTGCTCATGATCATGACAAGATCACGACCAAAAGAACAAGACCCTGAACACAAAATGAGATAAATAAGTGGCTGTTAGGTAGGCTGACTAAGCTTTGCGAAGGGGTTGCATCAAGGAGCTTGGAGTAAAGCCAATGCTCCTCTAAGATTAAAGAAGTCAGTTCAGTTGGTTTGGGATGCCTCTTGGACACCTCCCTTTGGAGATTTTCTGTCCTAAGAGGAGGAGACATGAAGGAAAACCCACAGGCCTCTGGAGGTATGGAGGTACTATATTGCCAGAAGTTCATTCAGGGATCTCCTCAGAATGAACTTCAGAGTGTCACTGGGAGGAAGGACGTCTTGTGCCCCTTTTCCACTGAAACATGGGGTTTCCATGGACTCACTACGCCCTGCCTCAAGCCGTCAGTGTGGTACCCTGTGCCCGCTATTATTGTTACTGTGTGGCATTGTCAAATTAATCTGCATGAAACGATTAAAATAAGAAATAAATAGAAAATAAAAACACAAATGAACAAAATGCAAATAATGTTTGCATTAATGTATATATGCAAGAATGTTTTATTTGTTTTTTTTATGTATAAAATCACTGGGATAATTATCTGGAACCCAACCCTGCCAAAACTGATATAATAAGGCACAGGGGTTTTAAAGTGAAGGGGGTGTCGCAGGAGAAGCGGAGAAGAGAGACGCTGCTGTCTGGTCTGATAATACTCCAATTTTGGGTTTTATCAGGAAGTTTTTGTCTCGGTCATGACCACAATGAGGACAAGGATTTTAAAGCACAAAACCGATGACTTTTGACTATAGTAATGTTAGTTTTAGGTTGGATATTGGATATTCATGCGCCGCAGATTCACCGGAGTCTTTCTTCCGCTTGACACAACGCAGGCAGTTTGATTACAGACAGCTGCTCTCTGCATGCTTCCTCCTGCAGTCGTTGGTCTGCTTAAGGGCTGTAAATAAAATTCCAAACCGAACAGACTGTTTCATAGTTGCAATGTTTTGTGAGTTTTGGGGGAAATGTTTGTGCATCTGAACAAAACTTACTCAAATAAAAATAAAAATGTATTTGGAAGAAGTACTGACTAAATGTTTGATCAAAACAACATATTCTAATTGTACAAAATGGTGCTATCAGACACATATTTATAAAGTTATTTGCAATGTCTGGTATTTCAAATAATAAAATTCTATTTTATAAAAACAAATAACATCAATTAAAATAAATTCGGCAGAAGAAACACATCTCCAAATTCTACTTCCTCGTACCATAAAGCTTTTTAACCCAGTATTTAAAGTAGGTAATGTATATATGTTAGAACAGCGTCAAGTATGTCCTGCGTTATTATTTACTGTTGACTGTATATTGGTCATATTCGTGTTATTACGTGACCTCCAAATGGCACAACAGGTTCGGCAGATGGAAAAAAAAACATTAGAAAAATTATGCTGCTGTACATAGTTAGAGGTGTCTGTGTCTGGTAATGTTTGGTTAAAACATGCTTGTTCTTCATTCATTGAAGTAAGTAGAGGTGGTAGAGTGGCCAAAAATTGTACTCAAGAGTGGCTTTACTTTAAAATAATATTATTAAAGTAGAAGTCAAAAGTCTGCAGCTGTAAAGCTGCTCCTAGTAGTACCTTTTTTTCAAAAAGTAAAGTAAGTGAGTAAATATAACATCTTTGTCAGGTCATGCCACAGTTAACTGGCCTTAGGTGTGAGTGTGTGCTTAGCAGTTTATTCTGTGTGTTGCTATGTTTCTCTATTTGGTGTCTTGCTCAGTCAAAGCTGGAGATAGAACCCCAACCTCCACCCCAAAAGACTGGGTGAGCAAAAGATTTCCCCTCAAACCAGCTCCAGAGTTTTACTCTCATTTTATCTTATAATCTTCCAGAAAACTTGTTAAAACTGCCATAAAAGTTCCAGCAGAAATTAATCTGCCTTCACCCAGCATGCCACATTGCCAACATCTTGTTCGGATATGTGACGTAGTTTTGTATATTTTAGTTTTATCTAACACCCATTTTTTGCCATCTCAAATACTGCATGTCATCCTTTTGTAGACCAAATATAAACACCCCTCTTCTAATAACCTTGTATGATGTCCTTTCTCTTTTCCCCACTGTGTTGTGTGATTAAGCTCAATGGACTGTAACAGGTAAATTCAGAATTACAAAGACTAAAAAAAACGATAATCCCTTGAATTACTTCTGTGTCCTTGATACGTGTGCTGCTTTTATGTTAAAAATATAACCTTTGTGCCATTTGCAACAAGCAGCAACAACCATGCAACGAGCTGTTGTGGATCTGCTTCCCAAATGACCCTTTCTCTTCTGAAGGATGCTGATTTTAGATAATAGCTTATTCCTTGGAAAATCAATCAGATTCCCTTTAAAGATTGTCAGCGGGTATGTTTGTTTGCTGCCCGTAATCATGTTTACTTTGCTCAAACTCTGGTTATATTACATCAGAATTGTGTCGTTATAGAAAGCCAGCTGAATTAAATTTGCTCGCATTTTTGATCATCGGGTCACTAGATAAAGGCCATCAATATGTGTTCTCTTCTAGATGTTTTTTCTTTCAAGGACTGCACGTTGCTTTTTATTTCCACCCAAGTAGGAATGATGTTCATCTAATAGCACTCACTTCCTATTTCAAATTAGAGCCGCGTAACTGGAAAATAATAACCCTCTGTGATAAATTAGAGTCATTTTAAGGTCTTATAACCCGAAGGTGCACAATTCAGAAATTCATATGAACATATTTGGTTCAGCGCTCCTTTGTTAATACATTACTTTCATCAAGTCCTGTGTAGGAATCTGAGTGACTGACAATGAGGTTTATTTACTTGGTATTTTCTTTGATGAAGGTTTCCCATTCCCAGGTGATTGCAGTGTCAACATTTGGCAGGTCTAAACGTACCCCACAACCCAGTTCACCGTGTTTCCTTCGGTTGCCAAGCCAATTTATGGTAGACTTTCATTAGGATTATTGGCAGGGCTGTCAAATTAATATTTGATGGGGAAGAGAAGGAGAAAAAACTAAATGAGGTCATTTGCATGTTCATGAACATTCTTATTAGTAGAAGCCAATATTTTTCAAGTCACGGTTGAATAACATACTGAATTATCAATATCATTTGTATTTCACAGCTGCTACACAACCCACACATAAAGAATCACAACACAAATAAAGAATATTGTGCTATTTAACAAAAATAGCAGTGTCTGTATTTTTCTTTGCAAAATCAAATATTTACTGAAAAACTGATAAGAACTGCTGCACAGTCAACCAACTTCTGGCACCTGCAAACAGCTATTCCAGCCCAGGATGATTATACAACTTTCCACATCTCATCTGCATTACTTGGTTTTGGCTCAGAAACAGCATTTTTGATGTCACCCCACAAGTTTTCAATCGGATTACGGTCCGGGGATTAGGCTGGATTGTGTTGGTGTGAAACCAAGATGCTTCTTGCACACAGGTGTGTATGGTGTCAGTGTCTTTTGAAACAGCCACTTCAAGGGCATTTCCTCTTCAACTTAAATCAACACAACTCCTTCAAGTATTCTGATATATGCAAACTGATCTATGATCTCTTGTATGCGATAAATAGGCCCAACACCATAAGAGAAATCTCAGTATATCATGATGCTTGGACCACCTTGCTTCACTGCCTTCAGAGTATGCTGTGGCTTCAAGTCAGTGTTTGGGGGTCATCTGACAAAATGTCTGTGGCCTTTGAACCCAAAAAGAGCAATCTTACTTTCGTCCGTCCATAAAATGTTTTTCCATATCTCTTAAGACCAGATGGCAAATTAGATCCTCTTCAGCACACATGTTTTTTGAACAGTGGGACTTTGTGGGGGCTTCTTACCGATAGATTAGCTTCACATAGGCATCCTCTAATTGCCTCACTACTCACCGTTAACTTCAGACCTTCTTTGATCAACCTGGAGCTGATCATTGGCAGAGTCTTTGCCATCCTCACGATCCATTCGAATATTTCTCCCACGTCTCTCTGGTTTTGCTTTCGATTTTATAGCATCGGAGATAATTCTAGCCATTTTCTGCAATTTTTAAATAATTTCTCAAATAGTGTCTTAATCGAAGTATATAGATCTTTTGAAGCATGGCTGCAATGACCAATTTTTTTGTCACGTTTTTAGTATGAAATGCATATACAACACATGCTTGCATCATCCTTACTTGATTGACACCTGGTTCTTCACAGAATGAATGACCTTAGTAACTGAACTCCACACTGCTATTATTTTGAACACGCCTCTTTCAATCAATTATTCAATTATACAGAGCATGCATATAAGCAATGTTGGTTCTGCTGGTTTTTTATGACTCTACCAGACCAACTAGGTCATTATTTTCCACGTGGTAATATGATTTCTACCAAGAATAGTGATTGATCTAGTTATTCTAGTTAGACTGCTGTTATTTTGAACACAACTGTATATGCCATTTCAACACGTCAATGTCTCCATGTCTCCATCACAGTGATGACAGCTTACTTACTTGCTGTCTGATTCTGTTATGCAGCATTTGGTGTAAATGTCAAAAAATAAAGCTATCAAAATGGTTGACACCAGTGCTGACATTAAAAATTTACCAAAAGCTTTTTCGAAGATGAGATTAATGACATTTTATCAGGTTTAGAAATTGGTTGCAGATTACACATTTTTGTTTACTGAAGAATCTAACAAAGAAAGATGCCAAAACTAGATTAAAACTCAGCAGCTTATCTAGTTAAAATGACATTTTATCCACACAAAAGAAGTAATTAAAGATAAAAGGCAAGATTCAAGAGGGGCATTTTAAACTGTCTTCTTCAATATGTCACAAAGCCACAAGATATTGAGAAACTTTAGAGCTCACTCAGTTTCTTCATAATAATATATAAAGAAATATAAATGTAGTTTATAAAAAAGAAATAAAAGCATATGAATGCATCTATTTTGATAGACTAAATTACTGTTTGATGACTACAGTGGTTTTCCACCAAAAGTACAGCTTTTTGGAAAATAGAACATAGCTTAATAGCAGGATTACATGTTTTCAATATGATGCCGCCTTGTTAGAGAAAATCCAGACCTGTTCAATTTAAATGCTATATTTTGTAATTAGGTAGTTTGGTGCGCCAGTGGACTAAAGAGAATAAATGCAGCCTTCATTTATTCATATTCTTAATTTTTGTTTTATCCTGTTCAAGTTATGACTGCAGTAGGTTTTAGACTTAGGTGAAAGTATAAAGAAATGCGGTGGCATCAGATGTGACAGGGTTGCAGGGAAGCATTGGAGCATCCAACAGTCAATCAAAATAGTGAGTAAAGGTCACCAAACACAGAGAATGCCTCATATGACTGTTGGATATATTTTGCTGCAATTGTCGCTCAAGGGTTTGTCTCTTATAGCTCACACAGCTAGAGAATAAATTTATTTACCCATTCTTCTTTGCAAAACAGCTCAAGCTCAGTCCAAATGGGTGTCTTGTGAACATAAAGTCTCAAATCTTGTCAAAGATTCTCAATTGGTCTGGACTAAAACTTGTTTGAAAACTCATTTTCTTTTCAGTTCACAATTATGTGCTAATTTGTGTTTAACTATTCCATAAAATCCCAGTAAAATACATAATAGTTTATGGCTGTAATCTGACAAAGTTGACATATATGGAACTGGTACAGCTTCTGCAAAGCAATGCATTTTATGCTTGTGCTATAATCTTTAAACCTGAAAACCTGAAGATCTTGTCTTTTTTTCTTTAGCTCTTTCTTGGTGGCAGGCTGATTGTCGAACATCCTTTTAAAGTAATTCACTGTCTTATAGCATAAATGTGATGCTGATGTTGACATTTTGCAAGAAAATCTCCAGAGAGGGGAGATGTGAATATATTGAAGGCAGAGAGAAGATCTAACAGTAAGTGTTTATCTATAAGAGGGTTTTCTTTCTTTCTTTCTTTCTTTCTTTCTTTCTTTCTTTCTTTCTTTCTTTCTTTCTTTCTTTCTTTCTTTCTTTCTTTCTTTCTCATTAACCTCTTCCTGATCTGAGATGCAGAGCCAAAACATGAGATCAAGGCAGCTGCTCTCATCTTTCACTGGTTCTGATGATTTATGTAGGCCACATGTTGCCTGTTCTTTCATAATGCTCTAGTTTTGTGGCACCATGGTGATATAAAAAATAAATAATTTAAAATACAAACATGAAAATATAGACGATTACAGTTTCATAATAAGATGATACCAAACATCAACAACATCTCAGTTTCCCTCCCTCACATCATTGAAGTTTTTTATTTTATTTTTATTTTTGATTTTTTGTCCTGTGGTACAGTTTTAAATGCCTCTGACCTGGAATAGGAACAAGTACATTTAATAAATCAATGTAAAGGAGAACAATTTCATTTCAGTCATCTAATCTTTGTGAGGCATATAAATATATGTTGGCCTGTGGAGTTGAAGAAATAAAATAATTTAGCATCCACAAAGAACTGATGACAGTGAGAGTCTTATAACAACATGTGAAGTCAGTGATTAAACTGTTAGTTTGTTAGTCTTAAGATTGAACATCTAGCTGTGATTTTCAATTAAACACATTTTCTTCATTGATGGGAGCGGACTAACTCTTTGACAGCTTAACAAATATAAATCTACTCTGATCAACTTCAAATAAATAATAGGAAGGGTCAGCTCTCACTAGTAGGAACAGTATTCAGTGATGACAAACACATAACAGCTCAATCTAAGTAAAATATATTTCTGCTTAAAGTATTAGGAAATCACTGCTACATATTGCACTTTATATACCGATAATAATTTTCAGATTCATACTGCTACTTTATCACAACCATAATAACAAATCTACAGTTCAAAGACGTTTCTTTGTTAGAGGAGCTCTATGTGACAGGTGGCTACACATTTTTAAAATATCAACTTTTCTACATATGAGTGCATTGTTTTACAGGAGTAATGAGAAAAGAAATGGAGATGAAACTGTTTACCTAAAGCAGTTACTAGTTTAAAATCCCTGTTTTCAGTGCTGTGAAACCTAAAAATCTTAGGTTTAATAAAAAAAAAAAAATATTCAGCCTGCCTTTCGATGTTTTTTGAAGCACATACATCTCTGTAAAAGCTATCTGCACAAGCATGTATGGACTGACTCATATCAGTAACTTATACCCAGACGTTAGCTTCAAGTTATATTTTAGGATCAAACATGTCAGGAAAAACTGATTGCAGATGGAGCTATACTTGAATGCACCGTAGAAGCACACTTCCACTGGATGGACTGTTTTTGACACCATGCTGGTGATGGAGACACTCATGGCATTGGGCGATGGTCAGAGGTTGAGCTAGACTTTTTCATTGTCTGTCATTTTGACTGACAGTGTAAAAAAAGAATCCCCTCCTAGTCTTGATTACACTCATCACTTTATTTTTTAAAATGATAATAATTAAACATTCAATCGCATTTATTTTCATTCATTTTAATTTTTATTCAGTCTTAATAAGCTGAGAATCAACTCAACCAGATGAATACATGAAACTTTTTCTCCACAGTGGCAAAAAACACTGACTGTGGTCCTAGTAACTACATATAAAAAAATGAAATAAAACAATTGCACAAAAAATATGAACAGATCACCTGCTGTGACCTGTCTTACAACGTCCTCCTAGTCCACATGGAGCTGAATTGTCCAGCCGGATTTGTGTTTTTTTTTCATCTTCCACTGGAATAGTCCTTTTTTTTCACGTTTTTTGTCAACACCATCGTTGTTAAAGAAATTTTGGACACAATGCATTTTTCCAAGTGAAGCCACCGAGGTCATGCATCAAGTAAGAAAACAACTAAGTATAATGTGCTAAGTCGCCACCAAGTGGTCAAAAGGACAGATGGCCTTCAAATTTCTTAGTCAATTTTTTTTTTTTTTGTCAAAAACGGAAAATATTTGGTAAATGCAATCCCTAGGGATGGTTGGAGGCTACAGGTTCACTCAGCCTCTCTTTCTGAATCATTACTGTACTTACCAAAGAAACCATGAAGTTGCTCAATAGAAGTAGTGTGTTGAGGTTGAGAGAATGTAGTCATTTAGTAAATGAAAATTGGAAGGCCTCTACTGAACATTTTCAGCATATATACACATGCCATCCATCCATCCATCCATCCATCCATCCATCCATCCATCCATCCATCCATCCATCCATCCATCCATCCATCCATCCATCCATCCATCCATCCACCCACAACAGGCACAGTCTGGCTGCTGATGAATTCATCAGGGGATCCTAAGTCGTTCTTAAGCAATATGTTGTCCAGTGGAGCTTGCTAAAATTACCCAATAAACTTCTCTGGAGGAAAACATGACTGTTTTTAAATTGCTCACAGTGATGCATTTTAGCAGAGTAATTATGTTCCTGCCACAAAATAATTCACCCCTCTGCATTCTGGCCAACCAATCTGTAATTACAGCCGAACTCATGGTCTGTGATGCTTTAATCAGGCTGTGATACCGAACTGCTCGATTTGTAATTAAAGAAATAAGCAGGATTTAAGCACTGACATGTGAGAGGGGCAAGACTGGCAGGACCTTTTAATACAGGAAGAAATTATTTCTTTGAATTCCTTAATTGTCAGGGAGATTGCCTTTTGGAGCAAAACAGCAGGATTATGGAAATCAAAATGTGACCCAATAAGTAAAACATGATGAGATTAAAAACATAAAATTAAGAAAAGAACAGCCAAAAACAAATCCTTATAAATCCAGAAATAAATGTTTATCACATTGGTATGTCCTCAATAGGAGACAAGAGAAAGCTGTTACGGCAAGATGTCTTGCATTCTACCGGTTGGCTGTTTTTTTCTTTAAGTCTATTATTAATTATATTGCAACCCTTTGTTTTTTCATAGCAAAACCAACAACAGGAACATGAATACATGAGAGAAAAGCGGCACTACCAGTGGGATTACCCCCAGAGTCCCTGATGCTCAGCATGAAGATTATTGCCAAGGTTGTTGTTCAGGCAACAGTAAAGCAGAAACCCCTCAGCGAACTCCTAGGAGTCATCCCCAGGCATCTCTGCTGTGCTGTAGTCATTATTCTACCTTTTGATCATCTCTGTGAAAGTGCTAAATTAGTCATGGGATGCCCATCTCAGCCTCTTATTTATTCACTCGGCTACGGTGGAGGTTAATACCATTTGATCTGTAAGAAGAGGTGTTCGAGGAAGAGTCTCTGCCACTTGGAGCAGGAAACGCCATGCAATGGAAACACTTGGCAGGTCATTGTGTAAAGGCTGACGTCAATGTCAAAAGTCAGATCCTGTGACAGACGTAATTAAATATTTAAAAGTGTTGATGGTGCAACTTGAGAGTCTCCCTGTGCTGCTGGGATACAGTCGCTCTAAAGAGGCCTTGTGGACAAGAGCTGTTAATTTTCACATCTTGCATCTTGTCACCCGGAAAGCAAACAGGATCCTCAGGAAGTAAGACATCGCAGAGTTTAAGCTATTCTTGAAAAAAATATTCTCACTTTATTAAATCATAAATTTAATGAGATTAACTATATTTTTTGCAACTTGCTTACTGCTTGTAGAAACAAAAAATAACTTAAATAGGACCACTTTGACAACATAAAATAGGCTGAAATAATTCAAAAGGCTCATGCCCCAGTCTAATGAGTTTTAAGAACAGATGAGAAACAAAGTCATTATCATCTATCATTCTGGAAAGGGCTAAAAAGTCATTCGTAAGACTTTGAGACTCTTGCAAACCACAGTGATAGACATCCAGAAATTGTGGAAAACCTTCTCAGGAGTGGCCTGGCATAACACAGTTTCTTCAATAGTGCATCAAGGTAAGACAAGAACCATAAGAAAGAGAGAAAAAATGGCATCCATGGTAGAGTTCTAAGGGCAACACAACCTCTGACCATAAAGCCTTAGATTAGAAATGACTTTATAATCTATCTATCTATCTATCTATCTATCTATCTATCTATCTATCTATCTATCTATCTATCTATCTATCTATCTATCTATCTATCTATCTATCTATCTATCTATCTATCTATCTATCTATCTAT
>JAHUTJ010041829.1:0-26027 GCA_036250325.1 Characodon lateralis
TGCAACGAATAATCAGGAATGCAGAGAGAATAATCAGGGCTGACCTTCCCTCCATCCAGGACTTATACAGGTCTAGGGTCAGGAAAAGAGCTGCTAAAATCTCTGCAGACCCCACACACCCTGCACACAAACTGTTGAGGCTTTCACCTTCAGGTGGCGCTAGAGAGCGCTATCTGCTAAAACCAGCCGCCACAGAGACAGTTTCTTCCCCCGGGCTGTTTGTCTGATGAACACTTGACAGTCAGAGCTCCAGAACAACACCATGCATGGACAGATCTCACATTATATTCTGTTGTAAAGTCAATTGTGTAAATATGTACATTTAAAATTATATTCTTTTTTTCCACTATTATATATACCAATAAATAAAAATCCTCACAGAGCAAAGTGTACCAGAGTCAAATTCTGTGTTTGTCTATACAAACTTGTCAATAAAGGTAATTCTGATTCTGATGTATTTCACTGAAATTTTATGTCATAAACCAACACAAAGCAGTGTATAATTGTGAAGTGGGGGGAAAATGATGCATGGTTTTAAACATTTTTCATGAATAGAAATCTGAAAAGCGTGGCATGCTTTGTATACAGCTCTGCCTCGTTGTTTGGGGTATGTCTACCAGATTTGCACATCTAGAGACTTAAATTCAGTCAGACTGGAAGTAGAGTATCTGCAAACATCAATTTTCAAATCTGGTCACAGATTCTCAGTTAGATTTAGGTCTGGACTTTGACTAGGCCAGTCTAGCCCATTATTATGCTTTGATCTAAACCATTGGTGTCAAACTCCAGTCCTGGAGGACTGGTGTCCTGTGAGGTTTAGATGTTATTAGTCCTGCTAATTACCTAATTATTTGATTCGGGTGTTGAAGCAGAGACGCATCTTAAAGTTCCAGGACACCAGCCCTCGAGGACTGGAATTTGACACCTGTGACCTAAACCATCCATTGTATCTCAGACTGGATGTTAAGGGTGGTTGACCTGCTGGAAGGTGAACTTCCACCTCAGTCTCAAGTCTTCTGCAGCCTTTAAACAAGTTTTCTTTCAACACTGCCCTGGATTTAGCTCAATCCATCTTCTTAAATCTGACCAGCTTTCCTGCCCCGGCTGAGGCAGAGCATCCCCCACAGCATGATGCTATGCTGTATCTCCTACATGGCAGGTGGCAAAGTGCAAACAGGACTTTTGCCAATCCTCCATTAGGGCCAAATTTGTGAAGAGCATAGGTTGTCTTGACAATAAATTCTCCCACTTGAGCCGTGGATCTCTGCAGCTCCTCCAGAGTCAATAAGAGCCACTTGCCTGACTCTCTAACTAATGCTCTCCTCACCTACGCTGTCTAATTAGGTGGACCTTCATGTCCTGGTAGGTCTGCAGTTGGTCCAACCTCTCTACCTGTCTAGATGATGGGTCAAACAGAGCTCTGTGATACCGTTTTAGAACCTAACCCTGCTTGAAACCTCTCCATGACTTTCTCCTTGACTTGTGTGCTGTGTTCCTTGGTCTCCATGATGCCGTTTGTTCTCTAACAAACCTCTGATGCCTGTCTCAGAGCAGCTGCATTTAGATTGAGGTTAAATTAAACACAGGTGGAATCTAATTAGGTGTCTACTGGAGGTCATTGGTTGCACAGCGTTTTATTGAATGGTCTCAGAGTAAATTGGGATGTTTCAAAAAATTCATGCCAGACATTTTAGATTACTGGAAGATCTTGTCACATCTAGGATGGCTTTTTTAGAGAGTTCAGAACATCACCCCATCCTACTTTATTTCAAATTATTTAATTCTTTGTTCTATGTAAGAGGCAAAAAAAAAAAAAAACTCCAATAGATACGCAGTTCATGTTTTCAATGGTCTTCAGTAGAGAGAAGCATGTTTAGTATTAACTGTCTGTCCCCTAGAGAATGTAGACCTTTACCTTAACTCTGAAAATTATAAAATAGAGCAACTTTGTGGGACTTTGTAAGTCTTCAGCTGAAAGTCTTGCTCTCTCTCTCACAGCTTGAATGAATCACCAACATTTTATTATAAGACACAGCTTCCTTTTAAGGAGCGTCTTATATCTCTGCACTTACATGGCTCTATTTGAGTTTCCCTCACTCAGTAACAACAATCTTACTGAAGAGTGTTTTGGTTACCACAGCCTGGTAGCACATAGGTGTGGTACTTTCACTAACTGAGGAACAAAGAACATCTGATTTCGGGTTTCTCACTGGTCAGTATGGAGGTTTGTCAAGCCTGTGAAATGCAAAGAACTTGGTTTTTAGATTGGACCTGAAAATCCTTTTTGGAGTCTTTCAGACTGTATTTGCAGGTAAAGTTGATAACTCCACAGAAACCCATCTGAGCTGTCCCTTCAAGTTTCTGTTTTAAATGAATGTCAGTGGTGTCTTTCTTTGTCCTGCTGTCTCTGCTCATATCATGATTGTTTAGAAATAACCTGCAGCTTTCACACCTACACATGTTTCTGTTCCTGTCAGACTTTGTAGCACTTCTAGTCCTGACATGTATCAACCACGTACAATTTGTTCATCATGCCCCAAAAGAACATGCCATACCTTTTCTCCCTAAAGGGCAACGGCAGCAAAGACAATCAATGGAGCAAGCAAGTCTGTATAATACAACAAAATGAACCCTGAGAGTGCAGGAAGGAACACATTTTCAGACAGATAACTGAGAGCATGAAGGAAAAGGAAGCAAAGACCTCATGTTCATTTTCCTCCAGTGAAGAACATTTCATGGTCTCAAATCCCATCCTGGCTTTCAATGGCCAGGCGGGCCTCGTTTGCATGGGAGCCCATTTCCTGTGTGTGATTAGGGGGAGAGTGAGTGTGTGTGTGTGTGTGTGTGTGTGTGTGTGTGTGTGTGTGCGTGTGTGTGTGTGCGTGCATGCACTGGGGGCTGCAGTTCAGCAGGGTCTGTAGTTGTTTTGTCTGCTATGGAGTAAAGGAATGCCCAAATCAAACACAGTGAACAGAATGCAGAGTAGGAGCAACAGAAAAGCAAAAGAGATGGAAAACGTGAATAAACAGTGAAGAAAGAGATGAATAGAGATAAAAATAAAATAGTTATTTAGATAATTCAAGTGGAAGAAAAGATGGACAACCAGTGAACAAAAGGCTGATTTGCTGCCAGTGAGATCAGCAAACAGCATTCCTCCTATTGCTATTTGCATTCCATCAGCGCAGCAAGGTGGGGTAAAACTTTCACCTTAATGCTGATGAGATGTCAGATGGAAAACCATTCACCTCCCACCTGAAGAACCAGCCATAACAGCGCTCCTAGGTCCACAAAGAACAGCTCAGACATTCACACGCTACTGTCGATTTACCGGCAGCTACTCATTATTCAGCCCCAATGACAGCTAACAATGTCACAGAACAACTTTGGTGGCTTCGTCACACAGCACAGCCATGTAGCAGCATGTCAACCCAGACGCAACACATGTCAGGGATCAGCAACTTGATCAAGAAAACACATTCTGGGCTTTAATCATCTCTTTGGATTTCCAAAAGAGATGCATACAAGCACAAAAGACTCCATGCCATCAGCCTTCAAGCTATGTGCATGTGGCCAAGGGAAACTGGGTTATCCAATCAGAGATTGCTTGAAGCAAGTTGGTGAGTTTAAGGTGTGCACAGGAGTCACAAGAAGAAGCTCTAAGAGAAGTTAGTAAAGGTTAGTGTGAAAACATTGGCCTTATCTAGAGATCACACGACTTTTACACTGATCAGCCGACTGGTGACCCGACGGTCGGAAACTCAACAAACAGTTCGTTTTTCCCCATCAAAGAACGCAACATGCCTAGGAGCTAACGGGTTAGCTAACTTTGTGCTAGCCATTGTCAGTGAGGTGCTGGAAGGTTAGAAGAATCACGAAAGCTGCATGAAATGATTATAAATAGGTACTTTATACCTAATAGGGGCTGCAAGAGAGCATGATACTTCAGCGTTTAGGGTGAAACTGATGCACTGTCCTCCTGTTTGTTTCTAGGCTCAAACTTTAGAAATAGTAGCACACAGATTGTAAAACCTAAAGTATTAAATAATAAGTTTTTGAAATTCCTATGTACATTGCGCCTCCAAGTTCAGTTACCACACACTTCCTTGTTTTGTTTGTGCATGCTGGAGTCTGCCCATGCAGGAGTGGAGTCGCTCCTTGACTGGCAGAGCAGACTTGATAGGGTGCTACTGTTCCTTTTAAGGGCAGCTGTCTCAAATGCTTGGCGTATCTGGGAGTATGGATGCAGATGGCTGGCAGGAGAGATAAAACACCAATTTAGCCGCATTCTTCTATGTGGTCCACACCTAGAGTGGGACAGGGAGTGAATCTCCAAGTTATACAGGGATGAGAAAGACTTAGATCAATAAATGTGTGTGACTGCTCCATTTCTTTATTTTATTTTCACTGGTCTGGAGGTTGGAAGGCTTGGATGATTGAAAGGAAGCAGATGAACACGACCAAAATAATAAATGTAAAAATGCCACGAGCATCAAGGGTTTCCTTCCTTATACAGATACTCAAACATTTGTCCCAAAGAATGCTAACACAAACAAAAACATAGTCATAAGGAAGAAACTAAGTACACCCTTGCATCCAGTGCTGCTAATTAGATGCACTTCTTTAACTGATCATCAGCAAATATAGTGGGTTGTATAAAAGCAGGAGTTTTGGTTGTTTTCTGCCTTGGAGTACCCAGGTGTGAGCTAAAACAGTGCCAAGTTGGAAAGACGACAGCAATGAGGGAAGCTGGCCATTAATCTTGAAGGGGTTAAAGGGCAATTTCCAAACTACTTGACGTTCTTCATTCTACAATCAAAATGATTATTTACAACTGAAAAACATTTAGGGAGTCCCAACAAATTAACCAAAGGTTCAGACCATGCAGGGTTCAGACTCCACAAGCCTTGGTTAGAGCGTTAAATGTTAAAGTTCATGACATGACAGAAGAATGTTTGAAAGGGCTGAAGGAGAACACCTCTCCTTTCTAAAAATATGGCAGCACGACTTCTAGAACAAAGTTTTTCAGATACATTAGCCTAAAGTAAAGATGTTTGGCCATAAACCAGACTCAGCACATCAGGACCAACATCGTGGTGGAAGGGTGATGATCTGGGCTTGCAACCACAAAACCTGGGTACCTGGCAGTCATTCAGTCAACCTTGACCTCATTGACATAGCCTAGGTTCTAATCTGAGGCCATCAGTCTGTCAGCTAAAACTTTGTTGAAGATAATCACCCCAAGCACATTTCTCCACAATAATGTGAGAGATTGATCAAGTCAGCACCAACAACCCTGCAGTAATCCACACTCCAAAGGGTTAATGAGTTCAAATTACTTAGTTAAACACATCTACAAACTGACAAAATTAAGTTGCAATAAATGCACAGCTTAAAGTCTAAAACAGGAACACAGGGAAGAGACAGAGGCGTCTGTAGGCAGGATGATAAGATATGCCTGGTATTCCACTGTGTTTGTGTATTAATGAGTTACTCTGTGACTTAAGAGTTTAAGGGATTCAGTTTAAGGGATTCCTGTGGAGGCTTCTGCATGAGCCCACAAGACTACACGTAACAGGTTATGACTTTCTCATGCCTCGCCTCTTTGCAGCAGCTGTCCCAACGTTACCTTTGTGGCTCTACGGTGAGAGAAGAGACGATGAAGAGAAAGCAAATAGTTCATAGCAGAGAACATGTGGGGGCATGAAGATGCAGCCTTCACTTCCAGACTGATCCACATTCCTAAAAGCAGTGCTTCACTGAATAATCAAAAAAATTATATTCGAATATTTAAAAATGCTTTGTTGACGTCAAAATTAAACTTCAAAGTCAAGCAGAAACAGCTACAATGACTTCCCAATCTTCTACACTCCTGACAATGCCTTGGAAAACGTCTCTACATCTACACCACAATTTCACATTTGAGCAAAATTAGAAAATGGAAGGAAAATACACTGTATTCAGTCCCCTTTACTGTAATACCCCTGAATAAAATCCAGTCATAAGAAGTCCTGTTTGCAATTTATCAAAGGTCATCACCCAAACATTGCATGTCACCCCCCTGGTGAAACACAGTGGTGGCAGCAACATTCTGTGGGAGTACCTGTCTTAAGCAGACTAAGGGAAGCTGGTTAAAGTTGTTGATCTCCAGGACAGTGGACCTCAAGGACTGGAGATCCCCTGGTTTAGATCGAAGCTTATTCACCTGAATTCAACTGAGAATCTGTTTGCTCATTTTAATCATTTAAGAGGGAGAAACTCTTGAATCCTTCAATATTTCTTCAACATTTATTTTTCGTTTTTTTGGTGCAGACCTCATTGTTCAAGAAGCTCAAAAGCACTCAAATACAGTTGTAATTTAAAGCTGAGGCAGCTGTGTTCTCTTTTTTCCATTTCCTAGATCAGAATTTGACATTAGAAATTTTTAATGACTCTTTAAGTAAAAGCTGGGCTGCTTCAGTCAGACAATCAGCAGAAGAGGAAACTCCCAAAGCATCCTGGAAAAGAGGAGAAAACCTGGAAACTCTGACTTCAAATGCTCTTTGGGAGCGATAACCAGAGAGATAACCAGAAAAAAAAAATATAAGAAAAAGTATTTATTTTGCTGTAAAATCTCATGGCTTCATGAGAAAAGAAAATATCTCACCAGTCAGTCACTACCAAACAATGAGAAAAGAACACAAATTCAGGAATTTCCAGGACTCTAAAGACATTTATTATATGTCTGCAAAAATATAGGAAGAACAAACTCATTGATAGGAAGGAAAAGATGAGAGAACAACTCAGCTGCTGTAGAGCACCAACATTCCTCTGTCTGAGAACATGCATGTTTTTATGATCGCAAGAAAAATAATCTGCAAGAGGAATTTTATTCAACGAGCCGCCCTGTAGACAAGAAGCTAAATGTGCGAGAACGAGTGGAATTTCCTCCAACGGTTCACGGAGAAGATTTAAAACATGCCATGTGTCAGCAGGCTGCCTTTTTGCAAAGAAGGAGACTGAGAACCAAGTTCTGATGGTCTTCAGTTGTTCTTCACTAACTTAGTAAGGCTCTGGTCTCATTAGTCATGTTTTTCCAGACTAAAACAAGATGTCAGAAGTATCAAAGGACAAACAGCTGGTTAGGAACTGAAAAACTTCTGATAGGTTTCTGATCAGTGAACAAACTGCAATTAATCTGCTGGGATCTTCACACACCAAAACCTCAAGTTTACAGGGTAAGGTCTGAAAATCAGACAATGTGAAGTGAGCAGCAGCTGAGGATGAAAGGTCCTTGTAGATGTCAGTGGAAAATGGACCAACTGGTTCCAGATGATAAAAAGGCAACAGCGGCTTAAACAACCCCTGGTTGCAACCAAGGTATGTAGAACCATGTTGTACCTTCTCTGAAGGTGAAACCTTGAAGCAGATGAGCTATAGGAAGAGAAAACCAGACTGGAAGAATGTTGCCTGGTTCGATGAGTCTCTATTTCAACTCCATTCAGATGGTCGGATTAGATTTTGGTGGAAACAACATAAAACATGAATCTATCCTGCCTTGTAGGAACAGTTCTGGCTGTGGTGGGGGTGTCATGGTGTGGGGGATATTTTTTTGGGTCCCTCAGTACCAACTGTGCATCATTTAACCACCACAGCCTACCTGAGTACTGTAGCTAACCATCTCCATCCCTCCATGACCAAAGTGGACCCATCTCCTGATGGCTACGTCCAGCAGGGCAATGCGCCATGTCACAAAGCTCAGATCATCTTAAACCTGTTTGTTGAACATCATAATGAGTTCACTGACCTCCAATGGTCTCCACAGTCACCAGATCTTCAACAGAGAACCTTTGGGATGTGGTGGAGTGGGAGATTCCCATCCAGGATGTTCAGCTGACAGATATGCAGCAACCGTGTGAGGCTATCATGTCAATATGGACCAGAAACTCTAAGGAATGCATTTCCCACACTGTGGAGTCTGTGCCATGAAGAATCAGAATGGTTCTGAAGGCAAATGTGGGTTCCTGATACTAGCAGGTTGTACCTAATAAAGTGGTTAGTAAGTGTCGTTCTTGAAGAAAAGAGAATGTCTAACCATTAAAAATCAGCCTCAAACATCTGATGACTGACTGTGCTCCAGACCTCTGGGCTAGTGTGAATCAGTTTGTCTCTGATTGAAAATTAGATTTTTTTCACTTTCATCTCCAAGCTCACAGTGACCTCGACAGACCGCTGAGCTCTGAACTGCCAGCACATCAGGCAGAGGACATCCAACTGCAAATAACACAAATATTTTAAACTCCGGGGCAGAAGGAACTGTAAAGCCACAGAGGACACTTAGAGTTCAACGCACATAAACATTTCTTAAACTGTAGGGACGGTACCGACATGTAGCCCAAACCCTGGTGCTGGATGAGGGGTATTTGGGTCAACATGTAGCCTTTTATGGATGTTATTGAGGTTGACTTGGTGGGGGGGCCACACAGCTGTGTGTTTGATCCCAGCCGTTGGGTGAGGTGGGGTTTTTATAACTTTCTACCACATGCATTGGTTGATTTTGGGTCAGGACTCCATGGGGAAAAGGTGTGTGTGCAGTCTGCACCACTTTTCACTGACAACAACAAGAGGCTGATGGGAATCAGAGTGAAGATGTTTGCCTTTTGTCTGCCCACGCCAGAAGAATACACCTTAAACCAGACTGAAATGGCTCCTGAAATATGCCAAATATGCCCCTTCCCTCCCTTCCTGGAGATGTAGGCCTGCTTCTCAGCCCACCCTTCTTCCCTCCTAGTCCCCCTCCCAACCCAAAGAATTCCTCACAGCATCAACACACACTTAAAATCGCAGATGACCCACTCACACAGAAAATGTGAAGGCATTAATAACACGAGTTTCCACCCAGGTGACCCAGACATGCCTTTTAAGGCTAAGCAGTTCAGATTTCTCTTTTCATTACGTTCCAAAAATACTCCTTGGGTGCTGAAGAGACACACAGAGGGAGGAAGGGGGGGTCTCCTGTTAAGTGAGGTGAAAGACCAGGAGATAGTACAACCTGATAACAATCACAGGGCCACTTAATGAAGAAAGCACTTTGAAAAAATAAAAAGTGTCCAAGGAATTCACAAGGAACGTTACAACAGCTTGCTCCCTTCCTCCACTTCCTCACACTGCCTTCCCACATGCTTTTGAAGTCTCCTTCCTTTGCACCTCTTCCCTGGTTCTTTTTTTCAGGGTCAAAATGGTAGCCATTTTTGACAGGCCTGCGAGAGCAAAGCAGAAACTTCACAACAGATAACTCTTGGAACAACTTCATAGAGCCAAAGATGGTCAAAGTTCAGAGCCAGAAAACCTCAAATCAATCTAGAAAGCATGAGAAAAATGCTTCACCGCTGGTCTTTCCATTGGTTTTCACAGCAGATTAATGTACTGGTTCTAGCTGTCCTAAATGTCCACATCTGATGTTCATGTTTAGTAGCTGAGATGCAAAAGCTCACATAGCACCATCTCCCCACCGCTCTATGACATAAAGAAAAATATCATTAAATGTAAAATAATCGCCAATTTTCTTATATTGCAGCCTTAAGGTCTCAATATGGAAGGTCATTTCCTACTGGCTAGTTACAAAGCGTACTGTTTTAGAAGAAAATAAAATGAAATGCAGTTTATCATGGAATACATGCGTGTCTAGCCAGTGGTCTGACCCTCGCTAATGGCCAGTCGCATATGTGGGCCATTGGGAAAAATAACAGCCCGCCCCCTGCTCCATTGGATGCCGGTCTGTTGGGTCTCCAAGCTACTGTCTCTCAGATAAGACTTCTTCAGACCTCCTCCTCCTCTCTAGATAAATCACATATAAATCCCCACTTTATGAACTCACACTCAACCTGGAGACTTTGCTGTGACTGCTTTTGTCTTCAGAAGGTATTAGGTACTGAGCACTGATAGCAGAACACAGCGCTCCAAAGATAATGTCACTGCTCTTCTGCAACCTTTGGCTGCCTTCTAAGCTGCCTTATGCTTGTTTTCTTTACGCTTTGAACAGAAGAAAAATGTAACTATGGTGAGCTTCAAGCCTGAACAGAGTAAAATGTTGTAAACATGACGATGCATGCCCTTTAAATGATCAGATGGGGAACGAAACCGTTTTCATTTGGTTCAACCTGAAAGTGAGCACAACAAGGCTGCTGTAGCAGATTGACCCACATTATTGGTCAAAATAGTCCAAACTCCAACCATGTGATGCCTGATTAAACATTATCACATCAGCTATCATTCACTAACACATTCTTCTCAGGAGTATGTAGCAAACTGTTGGGGAAGAAAGAGGCGGAAGGGAAAACTGGACAGCTGTCTGAAATAAATACAGAAGATTTTAGATCTAGGATCATTTTGTTTATTAAACCAGGAAAAACACACAGGTCATAATGTGACTTCCATCAGGAACGTTTTCATGCTAAGCTCAAAGACTAAACTAACTAAAGATTGGGAAAAGAAAACTCAATCTTCGGACTTCCTGCTGCGACATCTTGGTGTGTGTTCCTATAAGCAGACACCAGACACTCTGGGAACAGCAGCAGGAAAGTCATCTGGTTTCAGGAAGTGTGTTAATAAATCCTAAGTTTGGATGGATGCTACTGGTGAGCATTACATAACACGGAGATAAATCTGTGAACATTCATCTGTTTTTACAGTTTACAATAAAACGGCGTGGCATCTGTCATCCAGAGAGTGCTGATGAATCCTCAGCTTTGCAGCAGACTGAAACACGGTTGCTAGTAGAGCATGGGGAACAAGATTTACAAGCGGCTCTGCACAACTTTCAGTACTTAAACCTACCAAGACGATTCTTAGGTCTCAGTAAATATCCTACTAACATATAGCACATGGCAACGTATTCTTACCCTTTAAATGTATTTTATTTAAAGGATTTTAAAGGATTTTATGTGACCAACACGCTATAGAGTATAATGGGGAATTGAAGGAAGAAATCCATCATTTCAGTTTGGTTTTCCAAATAAAAATCTGAGAAGAGTTTCTAGAATATTTTAACCAGCTTTCACTGCAGTTACAGCTAGAAGGCCTGCAGGTCGTGTCTCACCAGCTTGTCTGTTTGTCTGGAGAGCATCTGTAAACATCAGTTTACAAATCTTGCTGCAGACACTCAATTGGATTTAGGTGTGGACTTTGACTAGGCCATTCTAACACGAGTTTGTTTTGATGTTGCCCACTCTAGCTGGATGTACGTCCTCTGCCTCTGTCAAGTCTGTTGGTGCCTCTTGAAGGTTTTCTTCACATAAACTCAGAGCAGCTGAAAAATGTCCCCCAGCATAATGCTGCCACCTCCATCACAGTGGCTTCCGCTAACCTTTTTGCTTGTAGGCTAAAAGGTTACATTTCATTCTCCTCTGAGGAGCTATCCTTCTTACACGTTTGCTGTGTCTCCTACATGGATTCTTCATAACACTCCGACAGGTCCGATTTGAGGACTGCACGGCTAAATTTTCTCGTCGACGGAGTCTCCCACCTGTGCTGACCCCTGGCAGCTCCTCCAGAGTTACCTTGGCTAATTCTCTGATTAAATGTTCTCCATCCCTAGCCTGTCATGTCAGCCATGAAATGTCTGTTAATTAGCTGACCTCTAAAGGTTGCACTAACCCTAAGCAACAAACTTTGAAAACAAAATAGCATTTTTCTTCCACTTTACAGTCATTTTCTACTCTGTGTGGGTCCATCACCATAAATCCAGATAAAACACACGAAGTGGTGTAAATACTTTGCAAGGCAGTGTAATAATTTATGATCTGTTGTGTTTGAGTACAGATCATTTGGCGAAAACAATTTCCAATTCATCTGCTCATGAAACATGTTTGATAACTACCCAGTAAGTCAATCAAATCCTCCACAAGTCCGTAAATAGGAAACTGGTTTATTTGGAAGGCAATTATGCAACCTTTCGGAAAACAAATTATTACAGAAGATAAAATGTAGTCAGAGATAATAAATCAAAGGAATCCCTGCACTCAGGGTCTTTATATGAAGCTTTGTTGTCATGGAGCCCCCAGTGCAGGAGGTGATGGCTACTGGTTCTGCATTTTCATGTTATTCATTTGTCTCAACTGCTGCAACCCACTGTAGTCCTACCATTAATAAAACGTTCTAAAAAGTGGCCTCTAATAATTAGAAGAACATCTGATTATTAACGGCGCCTGGGAAGAAGCCGTTTGTGCTTTGACGTGACTGGGAGCGTGAGCGCTCCCATCCCTGCGAGCGTGGGCCTGAGTGAGTCATGTGTACACTCGGAGCTGAAAAGTGCTTTTAGTTACAGCTCACTGAGTGAAGGACGCTGAGCCTCTAGTATCTGATGACAGATATACCTGGACAGGAACAGCAACAAGCAAAAGTAACCCTAGACGTAGAAATACCTGCATAGACACAACACTTCAGTCCCTGACAACACATTCTATATAGTTACTAGCTCTGTTTTTATTATTGTGGCTTCTTTTGACTGTGTGTATCTGTGTCCTTTAACTTGTCCGTCACTTTGCTGCTGGTACACTGAAAAATCCCCACTAAGAGACAAATAACGGATTATTTCTTTCTATTCTATTCTGCTCTAGAACACAAGAAGATAAACAGGAGGAAAAGATGGAAAACAAACCGTTTCACGAGTTGAAGGTGGACCTGGGGATGAAACAGTTACCAGCTTTCATTACCGGATTACCAAGGTGGTAAAAACCAAGCTTGCAAAGGGACAGAAAATGTTGGAGAATTAACTGGAAATTGGTATGATTGTTTGGTCATATTCAGAGAGTTATGCAAAATAATACAAATTACAACAGATTTAGTTGTAAATAGAATTTTATCACATTTTCATTATTCTCTTGAACAATCAATTACTTCAGTAAAGAAAAATATGAATGTTGAGGAAAGTGCACAGTGCATGGAGGGGCGTGGCCTAAGTAGCTCTGCTAGGTGCATGTAAATAAGGAATAATTTAGCTCTGCTAGGTGCATGTAAATAAGGAATAATTTAGAGCCACTAGTGCCTCTAAAAAGGTCTTTAAAAAATAAAATAAAATAGTCAACATGTTATAAGAAAAGCAAAGGTGAAAGACAATGAGAAAATAAAATTAATGTTCAGATTTAATAAGGACAAACTGAAACTGCTTTAACTGCTTGAGATGTTTCTGCATCGTTGTTTCAAACAACAGAACCGTTTGTAGGTTTATTTCCAAGGTTCAGTCAGGAGACACTGTTTGCACATGCAGAGCCTCACAGTGTTGTCTTTCTGGCATCAAGCCACCTTCCAATGAGTTTCTATGAAACAGGCGTTCCAGCTGGCCTGTGTACTGTAAACACATATCTGTCCAGGATACTACACTGTACATTACTGCATTATCGCCACACACAGAGACTCAGAAAAGGATGTGTGTTCGCTGGTTGTGAGTGGGATTCATGGGAGAGATCATGATTCATCGGTGCTATTCCAAGGAGGTCAACGTTTGTAACGCCTGCAACATCACTCTTCATCCTCCGCTGCGCTATTCCTGGGCCAACGGGTAACTGAGGATAAAAGCAAAACTCAGCCACTAACAAACCCCAGCACTGACACCATCCGGTCCTAAATCTACCCAACATATCGATTACAGCCAATCAGGATGTGTGCTGCAGATTACACAGCAAGGGACACTCTGGGTTTACTCTGCTTTGGACTTAGAAAATTAAAAAGTGAATATTGAAGAACTGTCAACAAACAAATTAGGAGTTCAGCTGTTTTAAAGAAATAAAAGGCATTAATAAAAACACAACAGAAGAACTAGAACTGCAAGCAGTTATAATAGAGTGTAAGGTCAGCCCTGCGCCGTCCCTCATGGTACAAATTCCTCTCAATATCCCATTAACTGGAGGTTTGTTCTCCAACCAGTAAACTGACACAGTAGCTGCCTGATAAAACAGGTCTGCTGCTAAACCAGCAAATATATGGTTATCATAATTGTATATTAAGCCTTAAGTACTCAACACAATTAAAATAAAATAAATCTGCAATGCTGATGAACATAGTTATATTTTGGGCTGAAACAACAAGTCTTTCATTGCTTTGAAAAGTCATTTATGAGATATTTTCTTTTTGTTGTTTGTGAAACAAACATTGCAGCACCTCTAGACCTTGGATGTTCTTGAAACTGAGTGAACTGTTTGTGAACCATCTCATCTGGGGTTAAAGATCTAACCAAAACAAAAAGCTTTTACTGTCTGATACCTGCCAAACGAACTTTTCTGCTAGCTACCATTAAACCTTTTATTAAAACTCTCTGAAAACCTCTGACCACAATTTTTTGTAACATAGTCAGTAGATGCAAAATGCAACATTTCATGCAGATCAAATTTGATGTAATGAAAATATATAGAAAAACTATCTGGAAATGCACGTGGCCTATCTCTTGTGCATAACAGGCATATAAAGGGCTGATAATACCCTAATTTGCACAGGAAGAACATGCAAACTCCATGCAGAAAGACCCCCGGCCGGGAGTCAAACCCAGGACCTTCTTTCTGCAAGGCAGCAGTGCCTTGCAGTGCCTTGTGACTGCGGTACTGTGCAGGCTGTAAACATTTCAATAATATTCAAATTTATTGAAGATGACTAAACATGTAGTCAGTCGTGGCAAAGGGCTGTTCACACCGAGCCTGGTTCTGGTTCTGCTGGAGGTTTCTTCCTGTTAAAGGGGACTTTTCCTTTCCACTGTTGCTACACGATGCTCAGTATGAAGGATTGCTGCAAAGTTAACGACACAATGCAAGCGACTGTCCACTGTTGCTAAGTGCTCATCCAGGAGGAGTGAATGCTGCAAGTCACTGACTGGAAGAAATCTGTTGGGTTTCCTCAGATAGAAACTATTTAAACAATTAGAAGAAGAAAGTGAACTTGACTGCACTGCTTGATAACTAGGAACGGATTATATCTGACCGACTTGGAATCTGTTTGTATGATTGGATAAAAAAACACATTTGACTAATTCCCACAGCAGTTATCAGTAGAGGCAACCCCAGACTGAAATAATTTTAGGTAATATCACTTTTTCCACCCTCACATCGATGCACTTGGGACACCAGTAGCCATGTTCTGAAATTTCACACGTATCTGCAACACTGACAGCAGGATCATGTGCAGAGTTGCAGGAACATTACCACCAACAGGCTGGCTTTGACATTCTTAGTGGTCCGATTCTGCCAGGCACAAAACCTCAATATTTTAATTTAATCCCTAGAGCAGTTATTTAGGCACTTGGTAATCCCCAGGTCCAGTGCTTAGGCTGATAATGACCCTTATTGGACACCCATAATGATTAGATTTTGGTTTCACCCAAAGCAGCTCGGGCAGTTTCATAGGGCGGTTGCAGCGCTCTCCAGAGTGGAAAACCAATCATGTGTTGTAAAAGTGAAGAGAGGCGAGATCGAAACGTTACAACTAAAGGACAAAAAACACTTCAACATTAAAGTTTCTTTAAACACTTTAAAACAAGTGGTGGTTTAAACTGCTGCTGTGTCAATATAAACAATTATTATATTGCTGTGCAACACACCTCTGGAAACAAGCTGGGAATCTTGCCTCCTTAGAGCCAACTTCGCCAAACCAAACTTGGAGTATAATTTCCCAGGACTGAAAAGGAATGCTTGAAGCTGTAATCAGGGAAATTTAGACATCTTGCTCTTGACTTTAGTTAGACTTCTATTTGATTTTCCTAACAAACTGCTGCTAAGATAGCAAAGGAAAGCCTTTTCACACATCTACCATCATGACGAGCTTCCGTGCTGGAGTCTGTGCCCAGTCCAGGAGGAAAGTGGGTTCACAGCAGGCTGGCATAATCTGCAACAGGCTGGGAAGGCGAGCCTTACTGAAAAGTCATCAGGGATTTTTTCCCCCATTTTTGTCTCCTCCATGTCTGAAACAGGTCAAGGCAGGTCCCCTCAGTCTCCCTTCCCTCCCTTGCGCTGCTTTTTACGAGCCCCACCTGGCACATTAGTCCTCCACCGCTACAACCAGCTTTCCTGCTGGTTCTACATGCACCCCACCCGCATTCATGTCTACTGTTCTGGAGAAAGGAGCACAGGGTATGTACTGTTCAGACTCTGCCACCTTGTTTTTAGAAATGTAGGCCACACAGCACAGCACTTTCAATCACATGTGAGCATAAAGCAAACACAGATACTCAAACAGAAAACAGACTCCTCACTCACAAGTATTTACACTGAACAACACCTCCTGACCTGATGAGTCAGTTCTAATCCGCCCAGGATATATGCTTACCCTGCCAGCATAAATAACAGAATTTAAGTTCTATGAACAAGAGAGTTAAGAAATAATATAACCAACACATGGCATCAGACTGATGTCTATCCATCTCCTTGCCTTTCCGACCCAGCTTGATTTTAGGTCAGAAGGCAATAATTAACATGTTACCTTTCTGATTTAGGTAAAAGCATGTCACACACCATATCTGACCTTTAACCCTTAAGAAATGCATTTCTCCAAGTGCCTTTAAATATCTTTGGTGGATCACAGATTTAGCCTCAACAACCTGTTATTCCACTGCGCTGGTCATCCCTGAATCTCCTCAATGTGAAGGTTTTTATGACCTCTTGGAGTCATGCACAGAAAAGAAGTTCTTCTGAATATCAGTGTGTTAAACTCCTTCATACATGACTCATCTTGTTTTGACATTTTAAAAAGGCTTTAAAATGATCCAGAATTATCCATGACTCTAAACAGTCTTCAGTGTGTGAAATTCTTAAATTAACCTGATTTTTTTTTAATAGACTGATGACATGTTTGAAACCTTCAATAGGAAACTAAGCTCCAGTCCTGATGTAATTACATCTACAAAGACAAATTATTTATATTCTTGATTTGTCTTCTGTTAATAGAACATCAGAAATATGAATCTATTTTTTTTAATTGTCTAACATACAGGGACTTGGCATAACGCCTACTTCTGATTGGCTGCTAAGGCCCTTGTGATAACTCCTCTCCCGGGAGTTCTGAGTAGAACCAGCAGGAAGTAGCCTGATCATCTTGTTGAGATTCCGTTGCAATAAATGTTTTTGCATGCAGCATATGCTTTGCTACATTTGTCCGATTTTTCTCTAAAGTTCCTGCAAAGATCGTTGTTTTACCTTTCCCTCCACATCAGATAAGTGTCTAACATCACCCGTTTTAAATCTAAAATGGGACTACAAACAAAGATTGAGACCAGAGCCAACAGACGTTAGATATTATAACTGTAAAGCCCCTTTCCATAAACTACTGAGATCAATATACGTTTGATAAAAGTGAGACTTTAATCAGCTTAAATAAAAGTTTAAACATTTAATTTTTTGGTTCATAAAACCTCAGATCTTAGCTGTAGCAATCATTTCTAAAGTAGTTAGCGTTAATATTATTGTTCATATGAATACTAAAAGCTATTAATGCTTATATCTAATTTAACATGTTTTACGTAATTACATTTTTTGGTTATAAATTCTTGACTAGGGTAATTACCAGTTCCTGGTAGATTTTTCTTGTAATTTTTTGGCTTAATTGAAGCAAATATACAGAAATCTTCTTAGCGCCTTTAAAAATATAACAGAAATTGTTTAATGGGGAGAAAAAAACTAATTCATTCTACATTACCAGTTTAACATAACTTATAAATACTACACATACATTTTGGGTTAAAGTTTTGTTGTAAATAATATTATGGACTAAAACCAGGGATTTTTACTTAATGATATCATAATGTGATAATCTCATATCAGTGTTATGAGAATCTGTATGATTTTAGGACTCAACTTAGCAGAGTGAATGTATCTGACAGGCTGGATACTTGCTGTAGATGGTCCAGTAATGATGGTCTGCAGAGCTTTAACTGGTACACAACTGTGTATATTACGGTTTCAATTTTTCCCTCTTATTGGTGGTTTTTCCATTTAAAATGGGAGGCTATACTGCAGTTGCATGCACGGTGAAGCTAACTAGTAGGACCAGACTCATGATGTAGTCAGTCGGGTTAACATTTTTGGGGGAAGTAGCAGGTGATGCAGCAGTTCTGCAGAACACATCTAGAAGCAAGGCATCAGCCACACTATATGGTTAGTATAAGAACTCAAAAACCAAAAGTCCTCTTCAATAAACTTCTTGCAGGTGTTTTCTTATCAGCAAGTTCTTCCAGAAATCCATGCAGTGTTCTGAGCAGCCCGACAGAGACCAAGTAAACAACGTCGTAGGAGGAATTTTAATTAAAACATGCCAATAAAAAAGGGAAGACAATGAATGCACATACTGAACGGACTGATCTGCTGACTTATCCCTTGTGTGATGTCACCAGATTAATTTGCTGCTGGAAGCTTAATTTTGGAAGGGTGGATTAAATAAGGATTTACAACAAAACAGCAAGACTAATATAAAAACTGACCATGGCATGTTGTTCATACATGACAAGCTGTAGTTAAAACAAGTTTGGTTGATCTTACAGAAAGGCCTGGCTAGTAGCTTTAAGGGGACATTTTGGATAAGGAAGTACCTGTAATCTTAGTTCAGAAACTGAAAGGAAGGTCCAGAATCTCCCCAGTGAGCTACATGAAGGTAACCCCCAAACCAGTCCAGAAGCATTCTGAGTCAGCACTTAAAAATCCTACAGAGACCCAAACATCAGCTACCAGAACAGCACCAAGCAGCCTGCTCTTCATTATGGGCCCCCCACCCCAACATCAACTGCAGCAGCCTGTGGTGACGTTGTGCTGACGTTTAACAAAAGTCAACATGTAATAAAAACCTCAAAACCGTGTGAAAAGCAGCAGAATCGGAAACATATTTGGGTTATAAAGGTTACAGCCACCTGGGATTTCCTCTGCAACCCTGTATGGTTTCCCTTTAGAGCAAATAATAAGGAGGAGGGCTGGAAAACTTGCCGCAGTTCAGACTCCTGCAGTCCCAACTGACTGGGTCCAACTCGGAAAGCCGAGCACACATTTCCGCCCAAAAGCCCCAAACACGCTTCAGTTCTGGACCCAGTTTTACCTGAACGGCTCCACCGCCGGGTCAGAGAAGAACATGGGAATAATCCACAAAGTTCACACGCACGGTAGGATTGACTGCAGCCAACACGAACCGAGACGAGTTCCTCCACATATCCACAGTCAGGACCGGAGGGGGGTTGATATTCTGCCTCAGTCCCGCTCCTTTGCACTCGGTCCTTCCCTCCCTGATCCGTTTGAGATCAAACCATCACATTCCAGCGCGTCCTTAACAATGAAAAAAGGTGGGCTTTCCTTTTCTGCTGCCGGAGGACCCACCCCTCGGGATGACTCTTCCCGGCCTGACCGCAGAGAGACGCCCTTCTCCGGCTGCGAGGCCCCGCCCCTCTCCCTCTGAGCTGCACGCATTGTGGACGTCAGAGTTCCTACTTGATTGATTGATCCCCACACTCACTTCCAGAGGTACTTTCCTTCGCAAATCTTTTTAACACGAAAAGGAAATGTAGAATAATGTAGGAATTTCTATCTAGGTCAGACTTTAAATACGGAACCTACAAAAATTACAGAAGAGAATGGATGGATGGATGGATGGATGGATGGATGGATGGGTGATGGATGGGTGATGGATGGATGGATGGATGGGTGATGGATGGATGGATGGATGGAGGGAGGAATGGATGGATGGATGGATGGATGGATGGGTGGATGAATTAAGCTGACATCACACCTGCAGAGTAAGGATCCAAACTTGGGCAGATTGTAGCTAACTTGTGTTTTGCTCAGTAGGCTTTATAAACTGTTTGGAAGGATGGATGGATGGATGGATGGATGGATGGATGGACAAACAGACCAATGGATAAATGGACCAATGGATGGATGGATGGATGGATGGATGGATGGATGGATGGATGGACAAACAGACCAATGGATGGATGGATGAGCGGAAAGCCCTGAAATATAATTATTTATCCTCACTTCTTCAGCCTGCATAGGAACCTGGACCACTGAGGAGGAATGAATCAAACAAGTCATCATTACTTTTAAATTTCTTATTCATCCCAAAACATGAGATGACCTAAACTCAAATTCTTCCTAAAATCTTCCAAGCTGGATTTTACTCACACTTTCTGTTACACTAACAAAAAGTGAAAATGTGAATCGAAATTAGTGAAATAAAACTAGGAACATCCACAAGGCCCACTAACGATCACAGAAATGTTCTGATCTTTGGCTTTAAATCCTGATACTATTTTACATTTGTTACATAAGGTTGAAGTTCAGTTAGTCACATGTCATATAATATATATAAACCTGATGAGCAGCCAGTCAACCTGGAAGTCCTGCCCTGTTTTATTGCTTTATTGTAGTTGAATTCTTGTGAGAATTATCACGAAATGTGCTGTTAAATAAATAATACCTATTTCTTGGTTCTCATTAAAGAACATCAGCACATTCTTGCTCTTTGTGCTAATTTAATACCAAAAAAATCACAACATTTGAACATGTTCATCAATTATCCTAATGAGTAATTGATGTGAGTCTCAAGGTTTAAGCCTCTGTTTCCCCCGTCATCAACTTTCATTTAACTTAGGTGCCCTGCTGCTTACGTGGCTCAGCATAAAGAGCTAAATGAGGTATAAATAAGGCTGTCACCTTCTTTGGGTTCCACAGATACCAGAACATCAGCGAGGAATTAAATACTTTTAGAAGCAGCTGCAAGTCAAAGACATAACCGGGCATGCTCAGACACTTCAATACCATGCACAGGTGTAAGTGAATATGTATGATGGGTTTGTAGGTCTGATTCTTGCAAAAAGAAGTTTCTTCTTTCAATGCATAAGTTATTTTATCACAAATTAATTCAACAGACAGAAAGTCAGAGGAATCAGGTAGTAAAGTTCACTGCACTGTTTACTGCAGAACTCTCGGAAGTGCAGAAATCCTTCCTGGTCACAAAGATCCTTCACCAACCAGAAACTGATTCCTCAGGGTTCCTGCACAGTTTGGAAAAGATTCATTTAGGTATTTTGCAGGCCTGGATAAGAAAATACAGAAAGGAAAATATTTCTGTGTTTCATCCATCCCTGAAGACCCCTGATTTTGTATTTTATAGTATCTGAAGAGGCTCGCAGTGGTTGCAGCTGCAGAGATCTCCATCACTCATTTAGATCACCGTAACTACAAGCATCCAATGTAATGCATGGGATGCTTTCCTTTGGCTACATATGTAGCAAATAAAATCCCACCTAAGTGGAAGAGTTTTGTGCCACAGTATGGCTGATGTTGGAGCTTTTTTCCTTACATCACCACAGTGAGGATGAGGATTAACGATTCCTCTCAGAGTACGTTTTGGCCAGCATTTAAACAGATGTAGACTCTGCCAGATCAAAATGTGGGGCAGCTTGTTATGTGAGGAAACATGCGATTATCCATCGTCGGGCACACGCCATGTTTGTAGGGAGTGTGCCTAAAAATTACATCTCCTGTATCATCTGCTGCATTTCAGTTAAATCAAAGGGAACTGATGTCCACACAATTAAAAAGTTCCTATAGTTGATGTTCTTCCATTTTAATTTGAAAATACACCAAATGTCCCATGAGACAGAGGAGAGCTCCAAATCCTTTGAAAGTCCAACTCACTGTCAGGTCCTATATCATCTCAAAGTACAGATGGCTCGGCCTGTCTGGTTCACCCTCCCATGGTCCTCTCGTTCTCACTGCAGGGGGACATTCCTCAGTCCTCGGCCTCTGGCATGCAGTAAATCTGCTCTGAGAGAGACCTACACCCTCCAGTCTGCCAAGAACGGTCTGCCGGGCAGGACATGAAGCTTTTCCTCAATTTTCAGCCTCTCATTTTCTTTCAGCCCTCCCTTAGTGGCCTGAGGTGTAGAGCCAAATATCCTACATGGGCGTTTTGGGCCTGCAGAGAACAGCGTGCCCCGGGGCTAAGCAGAGGTGAAGGTGCAACTGTAAAAAGGTGTTAATGAGACAAGCACCACTCAGCTGCACTCCCTTCCTGTATCTACACATCTATGGAGCTCTTGGCAGCATTCCCTGCTTAAAGTTTAAACTGCAAAGTTTAAACACTCCTTTAGAGGAAAGATTCCTGGGACCTTTGCAGCAGTGCAGAACATCAGCAAACACCTGCATGGACCCGCATCTGATTATTATTATCTTAGTTTTTTTTGTCTCTAGGCTCTGTGGAGTCTGTAAGGAAATTTTCTTTTAAAAGCCGTATAAAGCCTTGCTGGTAGACGCTGGTCGAAAGTGAAGAATTTACAAACAAGCTGGTGAGATCAGTGTCTGCCTATAGTTTTTACTACAGAGCTTGAGGGTCACCAGATCACCAGAGATATGAAGTCTTATATGAATTCTTTAAGCCAAAGAAAAACATGTTTTCCATAATGCTTCCATAATAAATAGAAATTTATAAAGGGAAGCATAGTCCCCTATTAGCATGGCCCAGTCAAAGTCCAGACCTAAATTCAACTGAGAATCTGTGGCAAGACTCAAAAATGCTCTCCATCCATTCTCACTGAGCTTGAACTGTTTTAAAAAATGTTTCACTTCACAACTATACTCTACTTTGCGTTTGTCACAAAATTAAACTAAATTACTTTTTCAAGGCGCTATAAACTTCATGTGTAGAAAGTCCTCCTCATTTTCATAAGTGGCCATTTAAGTTTCCCCACTTAACCAATTCTACATGTCTTTGGTGCGTAGGAGAAACCAGAACCCCTGAAGGCAGCAGGAACAACATGCAAACTCCCCACAGAAAAGGCCACGCAGACTGATGTATACCGTATGTTCAGGAACAACACATACCCAACACAGAGCTTTCCACCAAACCACATCTCACATTAGCTGCTCTCTATTTCATGACCAAGACAAATCTCTGTGACTTATAGAGGAATGCCTCAAATCCACACCCAAACCATGGGTTGCATTTAAAAAAAATGTTATAGAGCAAGCCCATATACCCAGTAACACTGCAGCATTTCTGGCAGCCGTGCAGGGCACACAACCACCAAAAGGCTCTGCTGTCATGTTCCACTGCCAAGCCATAATAACAGCAATAAGGTTGGGGAGGCTCGTTAACCTTAATCCAGGAATTATACTGTGGCACCAGGGAGTGGAGGATGTGCTGTTTCATGAACTTGTACATAGAAGCTGGAATGAAACGTTCACCACAGGAGGGGGGGACAGGAGAGTGATGGTTCATGCAGTTCACACAGAAAGAACCTCTATAAACAGCCGGGATCAAACTATTCCAGGTTAATGGGCTGTCTAAAATGGAGTCTCTGTCTCCCCCTTGTGGTTGTGATACGTTACTTTCCTTCTGCTGGTTAAACATTGATATAATCTGAAATATTACAATCACAAAGGATTAAGGTGGATAATGCAAGAGCATAATATTTGTATTACAGCTAGCTGTATTGACATTTCTAGTCTATTTCTTGCTCCACTGCAGCATGTGACAAACAGATGCATCTATACTGTAATAAACCACCATCATCTTTCTTCTTCTGCATGTCTAGCTGTCTTTGTATGTATTTAGATGTCTTCCCATGGCGCTAAAAGTAGACACTCACTGAGGTAGACCACAGCAATGCTGCTAAAATCTGAATGAATCAGTAACCTCAGTTTACTGTAAAATAATTGTTTTTTTGTGTGGATATTTTATTTTTATGTCTGCTGCTGCAACAAATACATTTCCAAGTCTGGAATACATAAATAAAATCTATTCTATTCTATTCTATTCTATTCTATTCTATTCTATTCTATTCTATTCTATTTGTGATGGCCAGATTAAATAACATCCTCTTGGTTTACTGTATATTTTGTATTTAAACTCCAGCATGAAGAGAAACGCCTACATTTACAGGCCTACGTAAGAAACAAAACAAAAACAAAGCCCCAGACAAACATAGAAAAGATGGCTAACAGTCACACCTGCAGCAATTTTCAAATCAGAAAAGTTAAATTACTTGTATTTATCTAAAACAAAAAATCATCTGTTTCACAAACATCTCAAATCTTTTAGAAATCTCTTATTTAAAGAAAGGAATGAGATGTATACATTATAAAGAAAAAGAGAAATTTAACAAAAAACTAGTCACTAACAGAATGGTGAAATAATTAACAAAATACATTGTGATTATACAAACATATTTTAATGACTAATCAAGAAAAAAACAAAAACAAAAACCAAACATTTAACTAATTACTGCTTAAAGAGAAATTCAGCATCGTCAGCAGATTAAAGGTCTAACTTGAACTAAGGCTTATCAGTTCCTCTCTCTGAGAAACTTAAGCGTAAAGGTTTCATGCATGATCTGGATTTCTTTTACCACCGTTGATTTAAAGACGAGAGTCTGGTAGAAAACAGAAAAAAAACAGGAAAACCTTTCTGGCTCGGATTGCTGCTCAGTCCAGAACCAACCCTGATGAGATAATCAAATGCCCTGCTCTGGTCTGGGCCTTTTTGTGCTGCCTCTCACAGGTCTCTTGACCTGTGGTTTGCACTGTCTCCTTTCGCAGCTCCACTGAGAGGGGAACCTGTGGACAACAGCTGCCCCAACGGGCCTAAAGATTGCTCTGTGGAGGGGAGTTTAGCAGAGGGCCTAACTCAAGGAAAAGTGTACAAGAAGGAAACAAATTGCTGTCTGAGTGAGGTGTGGAGGAGAAGCAAGACCAATATTTGCAGTAACTATAAATAAAGATGAACATATTAAAAGATACAGTAGCAAAAACATCACAACCAAATCTTCAACTTGATTGGTCCGATTGGGCTGGTTTCTTGGTTCTGTGAGTTTTGAGTTTCTCAGTTTGTCTCAGACTCTTCTATGACTCAGTTATTGAAAGCTCACAGAAATTACCCCATTGTGATGTCATCAGGTAGCGATCACGTCACCCAGCTCAATCAAACAGAATCAAGTTTTTATTCAAACCTTGTTTAAGTTTTCAGGCAGAGGCTGTTGAAAAACACCAGATAACATAGACCACTGGAAGCTGTATGGGCTCAAGGTTACCAACATGTACTTTAATGCCCCAAGAAAAAAACAAGAATCAAATCAAATAAATAATCCCTTTATAAAAGAGAATAAGTGCTCATGAAGAAGCACAAAAGGTCATTACTAAAAAGTTTGGCTGTTCAGAAGGCTGTATTCAAACATGTTAATGGAAAGTTGAGTGAAAGGAAAAACTGTGGCAGAAAAACCTAGACAAGCAACAAGGATAACCACAGCCTTAAGAGGATTGTGAAGCTTTAACATTAAAACCTCTTTCCTCTAGGTCTTCAAGCAGAATCAAGCTGAGGGGGCTCACCACTATCACATCTAATGTTAAAGGATCATTAAGAGGGCGCCCACATCCCCCACCGCCTTCAAGCTGATCTGATACTACAGACACACTGAAAATGTGTGGTTGATTTTTCTTTTTATAAACCTTTTAAAGAGCTTTTGTTCCAAAAGGCTGAAACTGGAACAAACTTGGATCAAAGTTTGACTGGATCAAACTTGTTGGATGATTTATTATAATCAAAATGTTTACATTTGCCGTTAAATTCGTATGATGCTCAGTTTAAAACCTTTATTTCACCTGGACAGAAATAATAATTCTGTTGGAGAATTTTGTAACAATTTTATTTTATGACCGGATAGATTGGAAACCTTAAAACATTATAGTAACATTTATTGTAAAAGTTAAAAGCCCAGTTTATAGCCAGACCATGCAGTTTGAGACAAAACACATTCAATCAAATGTTCCCTTCAAAAGCATTTCAGGGCCACACCTTAGTTCACATTACGCTTCAGAAATGCTTATCATTATTATCATTATCAGTATTTATTGTTGTGAGGTAAACAAGACAAATGAGGGCGGTAAAAATAGATGAACAGACAAAAAGATAAAAATATTATTAAATCAAAGAGTCCAGTGTGGTCCATAAACTACAGGGGTTGGACAATGAAACTGAAACACCTGTCATTTTAGTGGGAGGTTTCATGGCTAAACTGGACCAGCCTGGTAGCCAGT
>JAHUTJ010041830.1:0-17023 GCA_036250325.1 Characodon lateralis
GCAGTCAGGAAGGAATCATTTTGGTTATACTGGTGAATGTGCTCCAAACGATTGCAACAAAAGAGAGCTGGACTGCAGAAAAGTATTAATATTTAAATGGAGACCAAAGCACTCAAAGAGACAATACTTGTGTATACATGTGTTATCTTTGTTTGATTTTAAAATTAGTTTGATGATCTGAAAGATTTAAGTGTGACAGAAAAGCAAAAATTAAAGAAATTTGTAAGGGGGCAAATACTTTTTTTTATAGAACTGTACATTCAATAGATTCCATCTGAAACTGATACTGGGCCATTTTTGTACATGCATTAGATTGTCCTGCCACAATAATGTTGATGCTATTATTGCACTTTACTGTGAGTTGCACCAGTAACAATTGTTTGGGCATTAGCTGAATTTCGTTGCCACCTCTTGCGTCTGTGGATTATCAGCTTCCACAGGAGATTCAGAGCTCTGGGTTTTTGCTCAAATCCCCCCTCAGTGACTCATCAAGAGCTGTGAGCCAGAGATGGAGAAGTAAGGGCTCAAAAGTGAAAATGAAAAAGTGGGGTTTGAAGCAGGAGGTGGGAACAGAAATGTGTTTGTGTGTATCTGTAAGAAGCATTGAGATTGCATTGATCCCAAAAGAGATGAGAATGTACTTAGTTACTGTGGTCATAAGCTTTGCCTTAGAGCTTGTTATGCACTGAAGTTCATTACTACAAGGACCAGTGGAAGTCGTAAAGCATGTCTCACAGCACTCTGCGTTCTGTTATAAAGATTTAAATCCTTCCGTCCAAACATAATTTTCTAAAATGTTGCAACTGTCAGTCAAAGACTAAAAATCATCCAAAGAAAGGAGCTGTAAATTTGTTTAGCAATAATCCTAAGCAGGGGCTCAGACTAATGGCTGCTTGTCTTGGATTAAAGTGACTTTCCTCAGCTGGAAAGAGACTCATGCCTATGTGTCACATGCCTGAGAGATATTCTGACTTGTGTTCTGAGAGCTTGGTATGGAATAAAATTTGGGTCAGTCTACAGACTTATGTTTCTCAGCGCCATAGAAAGAGAGAGTTACGACACTCTTTGAACTCGCCAATAGGCGGTCACATGGTTCATGTAGTTCTCAATAGTTCCAAACATTTCAGCAGTGTCAGTCAGTTTGAACGGTTTCAGGCGCAACATAATGCAAAAAGCGACGTTTTTCACTCTTTCCTGCGACTTTTGGTAATTAAATAATAATGAACTGATTACTGGTTACCAAATCATAATTTGAAAATCCAAACAGAAGTAACCATACCTATTATAAATGCTCTTTATGATCTCTGCATGCTAGCACATGCTAGCATGGGAATGCTATAACTGTATTCTGTGCCAGCAGTTAAGAGCTCTGATCAAACTAACCTTCAGATCTACAGCCTATGCTATGTGGAAAGATCTGTTGCCTGTGTATTTCAAAAAAATATCCAAATATTACAGATGGAAAATGAGCAGAATTAAATTTTTAAATTATTCAATTTAAAACTTAAATAATTTTTAAATGAATGAGGAAAATAAGTAGCTGTATGAAAATGTGACTGAAGACCTGGGATGAATTCTTAATTTTTGTAGAAGACATAATTTTTCGCTGTCATGTGAACTGAGTACTTGTATCTATAACAGAGTTGATTGTGACTGTAGTCTGACAACTGTTGTAAAATTGTAATTCATTGACTAAAATGTTCATTTAATTGAAACTATAGTTAAAATCATATTAGATGACAAAACAACTGTGAATTGTGCAAAGATAAATGACCAAACAATTTACAGTAAGATATGTAAAATGCAAAACTAGCTTTAATAAAGGAGTACTTGCAGTACCATTTATACAGTTTATTAATTACATCTGCACCAATAAACTGTATCTGATCAAATCTGGACAAGGTAGAAATGTGCCCAAGACTGAATGAGGGTTCATCCTCCTTGGCATCATTGGCAGCAGCTCCCTTTGAAGTCAGTCAACACATCTGCTGACCTCCCAGAAAACAATACAGGAACAGTTTAGAGGACTCAGAACCAATCACTATCATAGCTGGAAGGTCATACTGAAAGGCAAAAAAAGTAAATACCTTCCAGTAAATACAAAAAAAAAAGGAAATGTGTTTCTTCAAAACACTATATATCTCTCTCTATATTATATTTATTTGTTCAGTAATAATTCTTAATTTCTTGTTCTGTCTTGAGATAGATTCTAATATCTACTTCAACTTCACCCATGATTAGCAAATGCAAAACTAACAACATAAAACAAATGTTAAGTAACAGTCCTGCTGTAAATATCAACTTTGTGAAGGTCTTAAAATCATTTTGTTCAAACATCTTGATTCAGGTTTTTCTAGTTACCTTTGTGGTGCTTTGTATGCAACATGGTTCAGCAATTCATTTAAGCCATTCTCGTGTGGTTTACCTGGAAAAGAATAATAAAAAATGACTCATCTTCACAATCACGTTTAATGATAATGTCCCCATGTATGTGGCTGTCGTTGACAAACAATCTATAACTTTAACTAAACTAACCATGTCAATATCACAGTATTTTTCAAGATGTGCTAGTTCAGTAGCTGGAATTACAATAAAAATTTGAAAATTATCAACGTTAAGAATGTAAGCTGTAATGGACATTTTAAAATGCTGAATCAGACACAATGAGATAGACCCGTCTAAACCCGCCATGCTTGCAATGAGCTACTGCAGTTAAAATACAACAAGCGAGTTAACATGCTTAATTAACTAAACCTGGCGATATAAAATATAATTGCTTAACTGCGATACAGAACAGTCAACTAAAGCTTCACAATAGCAAAATAATGTTGTACTTTCATCACCTTACCGTAAAAAACCCTTCCGAAACACCGAGAATGAACTACGTCCAATGATGGAGCTGCTGGTGTTTGGAACTATTAGCAGCTCCATGACTTCCTCATTCCATTCTTTCTATAGAAGTCAATGGGAGTGTCGTAACTCTCTTTCTATGGCGCTGATGTTTCTTATTATGTAATCTCAGCTTTTTATAGAGTACGTGTGATTAGGGGTTTAACAATACATCCAGCTTATGAGATGAGTTTTCAGCAAGGGAAAAAGGAATACCCATGTATTGTTTTTATAAACAGAGTAAAGGTTTTGCAATCCCCAAACTGTTTTAACCCCCCAACAACCAACTTTCATATAATTCCTAAAATTCCAGTTTCTTTGATCAGAACTTCATTTGACAATTGGGACAAAAATTTGAAAAGGTGAAGAATTGTCAAAGCCTGAAATATATTAATTAAAAAATGTCACACCTTTCACCCTAGTGCACAATCAAAATGCTACACCATCACTGCAGCTCTGGAACAAGCAGAGCGGGCATCAACAGGCAGCCGCTGAGCCGCTGCCCGCAAAAATTAGTTTCCTGGTTCAACTCAGACATGAGCTTCATCTCTGGGGACATCACCAGTGCATTGTAAGTCTCATACTAAGAGTGTTGCCAAAGAGCCAATAGCTGTAGTCTATATGAGTAGAGATACAGTGGCGAGAATGAGTATTTCATACACTGTCGATTTTGCAGGTTTTCCCACTTGCAAGGCATGTAGAAGTCTTTAATTTGTATCCTAGGTACTCTTCAACTGTGAGTGACAGAATTTAAAACAAAAATGCAGAAAATCACATTGTGTGATTTTTAACTAATTAATTTCCACAGAATGTAGAGAGCAAGGGTTAACAAAATATTTTCTGTTTTTGACCGTTTTGTCAGAAAAATCTAAAGGGCATGTCATTTTGACAGATTGCAATTCACATCCCTGACCACTCTGTGATGAGTTAGCATATTAATTAGCTGTTTTCTCACTTGATGCATGACATCATTAGCTTCACTCAGAAAAATGTCCCGACAGCTGAGTGTCCGAAGGTTCTCAGAAAGCCCAATAACAACAATGGTGTTGATAAAAGAAGTGAAAAAAGAGGGACTGATGCAGTGGAAGATGAAGAACAAACAAGTAATCAGCCCTCAGCGACTACGGTGCAAGCAAGCGGAAGGAAGGAGGTTAGGCAGGAGTGCAGAGTTCAGTGGGAGCAGGAGTTCTTCTGGCTGAGGAGGGAGGATGAAAAAATGTTCAGCGACATGTGTAAAAAAGCCAGTATGAGAAACTGATTTGTCCAAGGATGTACAAAGATGCAGAAATTAAAATGAATTTAAAGTTTAATTACTGTGATTTGAAAGAATAAAGTGACAGGTAAAAATCGATTATGACAGGACGCTGTCAGTCAAAATAACAAAAACTCTAGCAAAACCTCTGGTTGAGAGATATCTCATCTCGAAATCTCTCTATGTTGAGATTGCTTCCAATAATGACATGCTTTGTTTAAGCATTTGGGGAGATGGTGCCCCACACCATCACACTGCCTCCACCAAGAAGGAAAAAAAAACAACAAAACACTTTGTGGCAACATCTTTTATTTTGACCTCCTTAAAACAATTGATTGTGAAGTCAGATCTTTTTGTGAAAGGCTATATCACACTGGTGCTACTCACTGCAGCCACACTGAAGAAGTCTTCCCATCCATAAATTAACATAGCACACGATCCCTGAGCTCTCCAAATGTACCAATAGCTTGTTTGACCACAGATTTGACAGCTATTCGGCTGCTGCCTTCCCAGTGAGTGGGAGAGAAAACAAATTGCCACATGTCTGTCACCATTGATGTAGAAGTCACTGAAAAAGAAGAAATGTAAAAATTCTGATATGAAATAAACAGATTGCAAAACATACAGTAGTTTAAATGTCTGCGGTCTTGGATCTCAAAAAGTAAAAGGATAATCCTGTAGATCAGCACGAATAAAAATTACAGTCTTATCATGTGCACCAATTTACAGTTGACTAAACACCCCTGTGGAAAGTTTCACAGTAGTTTTGTTAAATACGACAATGCTCCATCCTTTGACAGCAGGCATCTTGCAGCTCACAGACAGATTTTTACTACTAGCAGGTGTCAGTGAAGCACATCATACACCCCACTCTTTTTTTCTATCTCCCACACTGGATACTCATCTACAAGCTACATTCCCTGCAGTTATGTTTCCTTCCCATCGCTTTATGTCGAACAAATCTGGCATGGCAATCTTCTTCTTGTCGCTCGTGCTAGGTGCAGCTGGGGAGTCACTTAGGGAGTCCACTTTATCAGTGCAGTCATTGCCTGAGGGCCCTGAAAGGACTATGCGTGTGTGTCTATCTGTGGGTTTAACAGTTTATGAGTCTCTCTGGATGACAGCATCAAATAAGTGCCAAAAATATGAAATTGTCCAAGAGTGTGCGAGCGAATATGTTTGTGTGTCAGTTTGTTCATGTTTGTAGCTGTGGGAAAAAAATTTTTCTTTCTCCACTATAAATCCTGGATCAGTTTATTATTTTTATTATTATTTTAATTATTTTTACATTTATTCCAGCTTTTCCATATACAATGTTAATACTAACTAGATTAAGTAACTTTTTCACATTAAGTCAAATTAAATTGTAATGTGTGTAATTTAATCTCAGCATGTATCTAGCTTTTCTGTAAAGGCCTCTGATACTTGTTAGAGAACATTAAGGAGTAAACAGCAACATTAAAACCAAGGAACACACCGGACAGGTCAGGGAGAAAGTGGGGAAAAACAAATTCCTTGAACATCTCAAAGAAGACTGTTCATTTCATCATCTGAAAATCGAATGAGTATGGCACAGCTAGCACATGTACTTCCTTTCCGCTGTACTGTATCACTTTTTGTACTTCCCTCTATGCCTGAACTCTAGTTCTACACTGTCAGCTTTAACAGAATCTTGCTAGTGGTTTTTCTTCAAAGTAGCTTATTGTTAGCTTTGATATTAAGTACTTTGTCATATTCCTCATTTGTAAGGGGATAAAAGCATCTGGCAAATGCATAAGCATAAGCAGGGACACTCTACAAACATATCCTTTATGGAAGAGTGACAGGAAGAAAATCAGGTCTGTGGAGATGCTTTTCTTTAGCAGGGACAGTGAAGCTGTTCAGAGCAGATGGAAACATGGATGGACCTAAATACAGGGGAATCCTAAAAGAAAACCAGTTAGAGACTTCCATACACTTAAGACTGGGGCACACTTCTGGTTATAACCCTAAACGTGCAATCACAGCTACAAGGTAATGGTTTGGTTTTTTATGTGTTGGTATGGCCCAGTCAAAGCCCATACCTACAAATCGAATTGACAGTCTGTAGTAAGACTTAAAGATAAATGTTCAAATATGTTTCCACCCAATCTGACTGAGCTTGAGCTTTTTGCAAAGAAGAATGTAGTGTAATGCAGCTGTAACTGCAGTAAAAGGTGGTTCTGAGTATTGACTCAGGAGGTTGAATAGAAATGCCCACCACACTTTTTAGATTCTTATTTGTAAAAAGTTTTAAACTTTTTGCACAATTCTACAATCTTCATAATTATGATCTCCTTTGTTTTGACCTCTCACATGAAATTATAATGGAAGAGAAAATGTGAAAACTTTAAAAGGGTATGAATACTTTTGCAAGGTTTTGATGCAGGTATTATTTTCCTATAAAAAGGGCCAGGCATGAGCAAATGCAAGAGCTTTTATTGCAGCAGGATGTGCATGCATCTTGAGTCTATTATTATTGGACATGTCAGCTATAGTTGCCTGTGTTAGATTTCTAAATTAGGAAATCTTCTGTAGATACAATTCAATACTTGTCAGCATACCATTAACAAGGCTTTCCAAATTATTCCACGGAAATAATCGCATTACTGCACAGCCATGGGGAAGTGGATCAGAAGTACAAAGTCAGTGAAGTTGTAGTGAATAAATTACAACTTGAACAGTTCTTAATGGCAGCTTTGACAGAAGATTTGTTGGTGCCTTTCTCAAGATTACATAGTTGCTGCTTGATCTGCGTCCAAAAATGAAGCCGAAAAAGGCTAAGTGTTCCAATCAGAATAAAATACGAAGAAAATTAATAACTTAACTGGATATTTGAAATAGTTTACCTTCATTACAAGGATAGCCTTTTAGAAAGAAAGAAATAATTGATGCTTTAAGATAAGATGAATGAATTTTAATAGTTATTCGATCAATGAGGTATTTGGTTTAGGGAAGACAAATCTAGTCTGGTTGTATTTGTCTTTCATAAGACATCGCTAATCATGCCTTATTCTTTCACCTCATATGTATAAACAGAATAAAAATCAATCCAGGAGGGGGTGATACATTTCTGATTTTCTCTCTGGACCTGAATGTCTATGTCTATATCTGATGTTAAGATAACATATTGGCCGAAGTTCTGTGAGACATGTTTGGCTATTAGAGCACCTTCACACATCACTTAGAGCTTTGCTCTTTCCCTCTTGCATGACCCAGTACAGTTTGACTTTAATGTGGCAAACATTTGTGTAAAGGCTACTTGGCAAAAAGATTTTTCCCTCCTTTTCTTCCTCATCCTGAGATGCTCCCCTGAGACAAAACCATGCTCTTTATATCAGAAGCTCTTCCGGATTGTACAGGTTTGTTCACATTTTGTCACATTGGAACCACAATCCTCAATGTATTTTTAGGGATTTTATGCGATAGACCAATAAAAACTTGTGCAGTGGAAAAAATAAAACATGTAATACTTATTATAGAAGTAAAAACCTGAAATGTATGGGATACATTTCTATTCATCAAACTTTATTCTGGAATAAAAATTTATTTCATCAAGTTACTTTCAGAAGTCACCTAATTAGAATTAGAGTATAGTTACTATAGTATAGATAGACGCTGCAACCCCTCCACGCCACCCTCTAGCCCTGAGAACTGCCGGAAACTGGGACCAACACCCCCAGTCCCCCCGGAACTGCCCAAACCCCAGTCCCCAGACCCAACACCCGGTCCCATGAACAAAGAAGCCACAACCCTCAATGAAGAGGAGCCAGTCGAAAGACCTCAGCAACAGCCAAGAGCGTGGCTCCAACCTAAAAAAGGGCAGACCAGCTGGCCCAGCACAACAAGAATACATAACACAAAGAAAGGCACACAACCAACAGGCCCAACCACCCCCGAACCCACGGTGTAGTGCCAACAGAGCGCCCAGTATCCGATGCCTCCCAGCCCGGCACCGGATCACAGCCAGAACCAGGGCAGCTGAGCAACAAAACACGCCCCACGCTAACACCGAGGCGGCCAATAAGCCACAACCGACTTTAAACGGCCGGCCCACCCAAATGCAAACCCCCAGCCAGCACAGGCACATGCACCCCTCCATAAACAAACAAATCGAAACTGCCAGTGCCAGCCAGGCAGCCAAGCAGACCCTGTGACGCACCACCGTGCCCGCCACCATGCCCAAGGGAGAGACGGCAGCCCAGCATTACAAAAAAACCCACAGAAAGGCCACAGCCCGCACTGCAAAATGGCTGCTCCCCCACGAGACGCAGAACCACCAACATTCAGGCCTGCCAAGCAAAAACGATAGAGCCTAGCAAAACTGCAGCTCCCCAAAGCCGACGCCACAGCAACAGCGACACCACACATCCTGCCATACTTCCGTAGGGACACAGTGAATATCACCAACCCCAAGCACACACCACTCACCAGGAACCACCCAGCAGACAAGCAAACCCCACCCCAGTACAAGACCGAGAAGCCCGATGCAACTGCTAAGCCCAACGACGACTGTCCCGCGAGGCATAATGGGCTTAGCGGCCTTAAAACCATGAGTAAAGTCGGGCCATTGTTTGGTATAGCAGTAGAGCTTACGCCCCATATACAGAGGCTGTAGTCCTCAACACAGCCGTCCTGAGTTTAATTCCAACCGTGAGAACTTTGCTGCATGTCCCTCCCGTTCTCTCTCTGACCAGTAGAGTCAGCTTACAGATTTACATGGTCTTAACTCTGACAAGTTTAAGAATAGTCAGGACAATATTCAACTATAAGTTAAACATTGGAAAACACATATTCTTACCTTCTGTGTAAAAAATACTCATTATAAAAAGCTGAATTTAAGAGATAAAATAAGTGCATTAAACCTAAGGGGGTTATTAGTTTTAACAGTGTAGTAATCTTAAACTTTTGATCAACTAATGATCAGCCTGCTTCAGATGAAACTTCTTAATAAGTTGTCCACTCTGTTTTCTCTATCATGCTTTTGTTTCTTCTTTTTACATTTCAAACCCCAGCTTACAACCTAGTACAGACCCAGCGACTTGAAATGCTAATCCTCAGAACATTTTTCCCAGTCTTAACATTTTGTACTTGATTTCAGAACCAAGTACAGCTTATTCAACAGACTTGCAGCTTTTCAAAGCCCCCATATGATTTGCATTTGTAACTCTTTTTTTTGCCAGATTTGTTGACCCTCTCGGCAAACTTCATCCAGTTGACCGTAGAATGTTTCCCCCATTTCTAATAAAAATATATAAGCCCAATGTAAGTCCCTAGAGGAGAGACTCTCTGTAGTCCTGACCTCAGTTCTTTCACCCTGAATAACAAGAAACATCTCTACAGCCCATTATATTATGGTTATGTCTCATTGAAGGTTAATCTGCAGGAATATGTTGTCTCAGGTACCCAGCCTGCATGAGATTTTGTCTGCAGGTTGCTTCCATTGTGAGCTGTTTCCTCTGCTCCTGATAGTATCATATTCAGGTGTGCTCATGCTTCACTTCTGCAGAAATGCCCTTATGTTGCAAAGGTTTAGACCTCTTTCTCCTAACAGTTTAAAAAAAAACTTGTGTTTTGTGGGTGGAAAAAGGGGCTGCATGTATCATTTATCTTCCGCAATTAATTTTTTATTTTTTTTTTTACATTAAAATAAAAACATTGTACATTAATAACCTTAATTGTACGTTTATATAATAGGTGTTTCACTATCAAATTGAAATCAGTGCAGACCTATTATTTCAATGCACAGAGCAGTAGACATATAAATGAGATCTGAAGGCTACACCAGTACTGTACACAATAGTGAAATTAAACTGGCTGCGGTAGAGATTGGTGGAGAGCAGAGCAAAGCTGATGTGAGCAATGCATGCTGTGGGTGGTAAATAAATTATGTTACCATCGCTGATTTTAGATTAGCAGCACAGTAAATCCAGTATTGCGTATTTACTGTATCTAAAGTGCTTTGTTGGAATGGTGCTTATGTAGCAGTTCAGTGCCTTCAAGGGTCACTGAGGCTATTTCAGGAAAAGGCTGCAAGGAGGTTGTGACAAGTCTCCCAGGGCAGCAGAGATGCAGCGTGGATGGACATATAAGGAAAATAAAGATGAGTGTGATTGCTTTGAAAACAGTTAAGACTTCTTGGTTCTGCTTGTAATTTTCACCCTCCACATAAGGCCATTTGAGTTGGTGTAGCTGTCTAGTGAGATGTTAATCTTAAATAACTTGCTCAGCCCATTTGATGCTAAGTTCATCAGTTAATGAAAGACAATTGTTACTGAATGTCCAACTACATAATAACTATCTAGAACAGTCTTGATCTGAGCTGTATCTGGTGGAAATGACAGTCTTTTACACTGATGTTTCAGCAGAGGCTTAGCACTGCTTTAGACTGACCACAAAATTAAGTTAATTTCATATGTTTTTTTTATTTTTCTATTGAACTATTGAAATTTTTTGCATCAACCAGATGATAAAATATTTTAAGGTTAAAATGTTTTTTATTTTTTTTAAACCACAGAATTTTGAAATACAGAAGTTTTGATAAAAAAAATTCCATTGGACCCTTAGTTTAGTCGGCTGACTTAAGGCAGACCGTTTTGTTTTTCAACCTAGTTTAAGTTGTAATCTACTTCTCTCTGGGTCTCTGTAAGCTTTAACTCAATGTCTTGTTACACTTTATATTAAGTTTATTTATTTTACACAATTTCATGTATGGTGAAACACCTTTTTGGAGGGGGGGGTCATAAAAAGTAATTCTTTTGTTCAGACTTAGACTTATGTGTTTTTAAGTGTTTATTATTGTGCTTTACTAAGACTTAGACTCAGAAACAGTTGCAGCAATGAAAGATCATTTCTTCTGCTTGGAAGTTATAAGGAAATTTATACAAAGATTTGCCCATTTTTCAGACCTTTCATGTAGAAATCAGATTTGGACCTTTATACATGAAGTCTGGGAAAGCCAGATTTAGAAAATAAAATGTCTATACCGTTTAGGAATGACTTTACAGTGTATCCATATCAGCATTTAAATACACAAAGAAGCATTTGAGAAAGAAGCAAAGAAGCATATTTTCTTTATGTGACATGATATGTCTCTTCCTGGGGAAATCTACTGGCCAACAGTTGTCTGCCAAGCTCAATTAAACCTATGTTCTCTACTTTAATTTCTGTATTAAAGATTTTGTTTATGTATATTCCTTTTTATTTTCACAGTGTTTGAATAAAAGCAATTTCCGTATTTGTTTTGATGAACCTGTGATCCAAACCTTATCGAGTCTATGGCCTTGTTGTTCTCCAACTTAATCAGAGTTTGTGAATCTTCCATCTGTCACTGCTCCTTATTGTTTAGAGATGTAGTGTCTGCATACAGATACCTGCTAATCTTGAATGATGATTCTCTCTCCTTCAAGTCTCACATCGAGCAGATGGTTAAAAAAAACTGAAGCTAAAACTTCTTAATTTTCAAAATCAAGTCCGATTTTTCTTTTGAAGCTGAGAAAAGGCTTGTATTTACTGATCCTGGCTCTGCTGGTGCTTTGAGAATTATCTCAGACTTTAAAACCCTGATTCATCACTGCATGCCTTAACACTGGATGTGTATCTTCATTTACAGAGTAAGTTTTTGGCATTTGACCTTTAGATCTAACATCTTACACAAAATGACCGTATTTTGTTAGTAGCTTCAGAAACTGCTTATCCTCTCTCTTAAAACACAAACCAACTTCCTTTAACTTTAATATAAATCTTCTGCTTGCTGGAAATCAACTAGTGCAACAAAGTTAATTCTTTAAAAACAACAGTGCAAAAAGGTTGAATTCTGTTGCTTCTAAATCTTGACTTTCACTCTACAAATTAAGCTAACATTATACCCTCTAGATGTTTGTTTGGATTTGTCTTTGTGTGTGTGGTTTGAGGGAAAGTGACTGTCAGCACTATCACTGAGACAGATTAATCATGTCAGGGCTGAGATATAAAGCTGTGCCACAGAATGCTGGAGTAGTGTGTAAGAGTTCAGGTGAGCAGGCGAAATCTGGGATGTTTTCATTTTAGTGGGTTGAACATGTGCCAGATGCTTAAATGAGAATTTTGAGAAAAATTTAATGACATGATTTTTGTGTTTGTCATGCAGTCTGTTTAAAAATACGCTCAAGCTGTTTGCTTTCTCTTCACTACTGTTCTCTTATCGCTGTGCCACTCAACATTCAAACAAACAGACAAATGTGTCAAGATTCTCTCTACATAATCAGGCGGCGGCGGTAATGACAGCGCTGACATGTTTTGCACATCCATCTGCAGCTAATACCAGCTACTGGTCCTGACACACAGGCTCTCTCCCTGCTGACTGCCTCATCAAAGTCATCAGCCAGGAACTATTTCTGTCTTTTGTTGGTTGTTGTTTGTAAAGGTCTTTTCATCTCTTTATTTTTAAGGAAATGGTGGAGCTTAAATTTATATTCCCTCCCTTTAAAAGTTAACACTCTTGATAATCCTGGGTTTCATTTACTGTAGAATGAAGAATAGACATGCTAAGAAAATATAAATCATAGCATATTTTATGACAAGCAGTGTGTTTTCCTTATCATGACTCAGTAACTAATATATGTATGTATTTATTGATATACTGTATGCAGAAAGTCAAAGATCGACTAAGTCAAAATAAGCACTTTAGGGCTTCACACTGACATATGTGACTCATACTGATGCACATCTTTGCTTTAAGCATCAGTTTAGAGGCATGTAAAGTGGACCGTAAAACATGTGTTTTAAGCTGCCAAGCCTTAGGCTCTGTTTCCTTCTAGAAAGGTTTATACTGCGCTACCTGTCAGCTCAGATGATAGGGCTCATCTACTTCTCAGGAAAAAAAAAAACATACCAAAGCCCATTTTTCCCAAATGCCTCATTCGTTGTTTCATGTCATGTAGAGTTCAGAATTTGTCTGCTGAGAAATACATCATTTTGAAGCAGACCAGTTTTAAAGGCATATCTATTTTCCCAACCAGAGAGACTCACCTCACAGATGGTTTAGTAGTCACATTTCTGAGATTCACATTTAAGAGTGATATTAATGCTGTTCAGCAGTGCCACGAGGGCAAGCTATGAAACAACAGTTACTTATTGCTACTATTTATAGTGGCAACCTACAAATCACTCAGTCTCAATACATGCATCAGGGGTCCAGACTAACATTTCGCATAGGTTGCACTGGTGCATGATGCATTTTCTTCTTAGGTTCTCTGCCAGGAAGTTTAGGTGCACAGGTTCTTTACAACAACAATATAATGTTGTATATATAATGTTGTTGGTTATGTCACAAATAGATATCAGTGTAAATGATTAAAAGAGGGAAAAGAGGTGTAGGCAAATCAGGTATGCACAACATGCTCTCCTGGGTCTTTGTAATGTGCATACTGTGTGCAGTGATATTGCGATCGTGATAAATTTGCAGCTGTAACAGAAATATCTGCACTACAGATATTTACGTTACGTAGTATGAAAGTGTAGTGCAAACATATTTGCAAAAGCTTGATTTACTTGTAGCATTTTTCCATCGAAAGATGGAAGATTTTGAACCAGATCAGGTGCCTTCGATCTTTGGTGTTTAGTTGAGCACCAACGCTCATTTCCACCAGTTGTGCAAACCAAATATGAGTCATCAACAGTGGGCTTTACACAGTGTGGTAGCAGGACAGCTGAGTATACTGAGCTGCGCACAGTGGGAATAACTTGACATGGTTGGTATGAAACATACTGTAGTAGAAGGCGTTATTTCATACATGGAAAATATTTTTTAGTTTTCCAAACTATGAATAAATGCAGTCTTAACTCCTAAAAAAACTGCAAAAAGACTTTTATTTAATCAGAGATTAGATGATAACTTTAGTAGCTAACTTTATGCCATCATTAGTAGCTAGCAGCCGCACAAACTATTCTACTGAAATACACGCTTCTACAAAAAGAGTTGTCGGCCCAAAGAGCAGTCTTTATCAGTTGACTCTTTTAATTCCATAGAAAAACTCACCTCTGCTGATGGTGTGAGCTCACACCTGAGATATATACATACAATACAAGATTTTTCCTAACAAATACCATCAGTCTTTGTCTTTATTTTGTTGATAGTTCATCGATGGGTTTAGCTGGTAGTACCAGTTTGAATCATTATACCCAATGTCATGTATCTGTCGGAACTAACCAGATGTAAGATCCCATCCGTCTCAACCTTGGATTGGCCCTGGCTTTGACAATCTTCCAAGACTGTGAGAAGAAGAAAAAACAGAACTGCAAGGAAAAACGTCAAATGTTAGGTACAGCAATATATATATATATATATATATATATATATATATATATATATATATATAAAAAAACTAAGTATTGACATTTTAGAGTAATAANAGTTACCTAAATATATATATATATATATATATATATATATATATATATATATATATATATATATATATATATAATCACTCAGTATTGACCTTGGATTGGAATCATCTGTATTTGGCAACGTAGAGAAAATGAAAGAAATGTGTACATAAGAGTTCTGTCAGATTAATTGTTGGAAAAATCTTTTAAAGGTTTCTTTTCCCATTACTTTTATTGCCCTTAACAACCCGTGTTAAAATGACAATTCATGCAAAATCTTAAAAATGTAAAGGTTGTAGTAGAGAGTATAGACATTTTAGCTAATAAATCAAATGAACAAGGAAATCAGTCTTCTTGACTTAAGAAAATTAAGATTTCCCCTTATAATTGGGGCTGCTTAGGAAATAAAAGTATTAGCAGTGGTAACATCTTGGAGTGTTACAATGACATAACGTTTGCATTAGAAGTGTTGAATAAAATATATTTTTGTTGTTTACCTTTAATGCTTTTGTAAACAAAAATGGCAAATACACTCACTGACAAAGAGTTAGGCACCAAGTTAAGCATCCAAAGGAAAATATCTGATTTGGACAGAGTTTTAAACTCTTTTTTTCTGGGAAGATTACAGTTTTTTCTCAACTAAAGGTATTAAGTGAGAGAAAGAAAAGCTGACAGAACCAAATCTTTCGGTCATTGATATTTAACGGCGATACCATAGGTTGCTTGTTTTACGTTAAACTAAATTACCCACCAGGATACCGCCAAGCTCAATGCATACATAACTGGTGCAAAGAATAAAGTTAGATAAAGTGTAAACCCAGCTGCCAGTAGCATTCAGCATGCTTTCTGCTAGTACAAGTGTTATGTTGAAGTGAATCCGTCCACTTCTTGGGCTCTAACTTTACGTTGCTTTTAAGTACATAGCATACACAGGATTGTCTTTGGTAAACAAAAACTCTAAATACCATTGGAAACATGTATTTATCAAATTTCTGTGTATTCAGAATTTTCTAAACTAAATATATATATATAACCATTTTAATTGTACAAATTTGACCAAAACCTGAGTCAGATCTTGCCCCTTTTTGAAATACTTGACCATAATAAAAGCAAATTATTGTTAAAACTAAGCATTATGTGTTCATTGTTAAATAAATTTAGAAAATACATTTAAATGTATTAACAATGAATTGTAGACACTAATGTTTTTAAGAGGTGTTCTTTTGATCTTGTGACCTACACTCATTGTTGCTCTGTTAACTGCTGGTATCACATCTCTCCACTCCATCACTAATGCCCTCTGGATACAAGTTCTAGAAGGGCTGTTGCATTGCAAGCTAAATCATTTACATACCAATCACTAATCTACACATTATGTCCAAGTTACCTCCAGATTGAACCATTTCTTCTGTTTTTGTCAGTCACTCCAGTTCAGCTTGGTGACTTTTTGTTGCCATGTCATCGGCATATTGACTTGAACCACCACTTTGTCTTGTCACAGAAATGCAGAAAAACATTAAACATTAACGCCCAGTTTATCTTCTTTCACACAAGTACTGCATGAAAGAAGCTAATGGCATTTTCATGAACATTTTGTAAGAAATGAGGACACATCCATCTTGGTTGAATAATCTCATTTTTGACTGGCTACTAAAGATATCAGCTTTACTACACCTCATGGGTCAGCCTTTCTTGTTACATCCCTGTTTCAATGCGACTTTGTAAGGAAATGGATTAAATGCACAGGACAACATGGGTCAGTCATAAAACTCATGCTATAAACTCTTTAGGCATTGCTGACTTGATAGAGTCCAATCTAAGAAATAGATGTTGTATACTTAAAGGAATAGTTTAGGGTCAGCTGATCTGGTGCTGACCTATAAGCTTTATCTAAAGGGAATGTTTTAGGCCAAGCCCACAAGTTTGAAAGCCTTTTTGGTGCCAAGAGCCTTATTTATATTCAGAAATCTAAATGATAAAATAAAACGTGTCTAGAGCTATAAAACCTAAATGGCCCTTTGGAAAAAGTTAGCTTATTGTGTTTAATAAATACCAACTGCAGAAACATTTGTTCATGGTTAAATTAAAGAACCCTTATTTTATTTCAACAACTTTGGCAAATAAGAAATCACCAAACTGCTGGACAGCTTTCTGTCACTAGCTGTTAAAATGCAGAAATGCTCTTAGGATGCTGTATTTTGCAATATTCAATTTATTACAAGGGCTGTTTTTATTGACAAGTGAGTGAAAATGAAATGGAATATTCCCTATTTCTTGGAAAATTAAGATAATCCTCATTGTCTGCAAAATAAAACAAAAGTAGTTATTGAATAAAAACATATTATGTCTTGGTCTGTTCAAAACACACAGGAAAAGGTGTTAAAACATGACTTTCTATTACCATCATCTTAAAAAACTGTTCAGTTCTACATCATTTTGTAAAGTTATGAAGAGCTTCTGTGGAGCTTCTGCAGAGGTCCCAAAACACAATAACAA
>JAHUTJ010041831.1:6471-26005 GCA_036250325.1 Characodon lateralis
CTTTTTGTGTCTCTGCTCTGTTCTCTCAAACCCCCAGTCGGTCGTGGCAGATGGCCGCTCACACTGAGCCTGGTTCTGCTGGAGGTTTCTTCCTGTTAAAAGGGAGTTTTTCCCCTCCACTGTCACTACATGCATGCTCAGTATGAGGGATTGCTGCAAAGTCAACGCCAGTGGCTGTCCATTGTCGCTACATGCTCATCCAGGAGGAGTGAATGCTACAAATCTCTGACTGGATGCAATCTGCTGGGTTTCCTTACATAGAAAAACTTTTTATCCAATTTGAATAAATAACTGAATCTGCCTGCACTGTTCAATGGTTAGGATTAATTTAAATGTATGTACCTGACGTTTGTGAAGTGCCTTGAGACGACATGTGTTGTGAATTGGCACTATATAAATAAACTGAACTGAATTGAATAGTGTCATCGGATGTCTTTAATATTTGAGATGATATCCTGACACACTAGCAGAGCCTGCATGTGAGATCTTCCCTATTACGTTGCAGACTAAACATGCAGGTGTTCAAGCAAATTAATAATGTAAGTAAAACAATTGCAGCTGTATCATGGAATGGACAAAGAAATGGGATAACCCATCGAGCTAAAATCTATGGCACTAAAATACAGGTGTGTCACATTGCACCAAGTCTTAATACAGTTTAAGCAGAGGAAGGAAGGAGTGAAATTATCATAGAAGCAAAGGTTAAGGTGGTGGTGGGTGGGGTTACTGCAGGTGCAAATCAAATTCTGTAATAAAGATTAGGAACCTACCATTGCTACCTATAAGTTAGCAATGGTAGTAACGAGTGGCATCTGACAGATTTACTGTTTCCCGGCTTGGCATCTCCACTGCAGAGAGAGCTGCATTAAAATCTCAGGGACAAAGAAGTTTTTTCACCTCTCACCACCTAGCTTAACAATATACTGGAAAGTCATAGTGATTGTTTGATAGGGAACAGGTTGAGCTGACAAGGCGCTTGACCCTGAGAGCACATTTGTATTATTTAGAGTTTTTTTGTGCAGCAGTGTCAACATTTCAGCGGAAACAATAGGGAAGAAAGTGTAACTGTGTTATGGTCAGAGATTTTTTTTCTTTGGGATTTTATATGTACCAAATCTAGAGACATATGTTCTGCACTGGTATGAATTGGATTTGGTAAAAGACGTTCAAATTGCCAGGACTCTCCACTGATGTAACATTTTGACAAAACTACCTTTAGACTCATTGTAAAAGTCACTGTGTTCCTATGGTTGCTTATTCTGATGGAATTCATTACACATGTTTTCACTTTCCTGTAGAGTTTCTTACCATGGAAGTTATATTGAATTGTTACAATCTGTATAGGGGTGGCCAGATCACAAAATGGAGGTAATTTGTCTTCGTCAAACCGCAGACGGCAGCAGGACAAAGTTGACCAGTTTAGAATGATTAATTTACAATGCGTTATTTTGTTTGTTTAGAATGATTAATTTACAATGCGTTATTTTGTTTGAGATTTTTACATAGAGAGAAGGAGATGGGTTTAACTTCAGGGTGAGCTTCACACAAAATAACAAACAAAAGGAAACTATCTGAAATATTAACCAAAACTGACCTAGTTAACAAAGAAAGAAAATGACAACTACTTATCTCCCTAACTAAAATAAACATGAGAAAACAAGGACCAAACTAAAATGGCAGCTCACCCCTACAAAACCCTTGAAGCAACAGAGATTTAAAGTGTATAAATAGGTGAGCAGGTGCACAGAAAAAGATTTCAGCTGGTTGGGATGAGCAAAGGATGATGGACAGCCTGCAGCAGCGTCTTTTTATGCTTATGTCCATCCAGGTAACCAATCCGTATTCATCAATCTTCCAGATCCACCAATCGCGGATAGGCACCTGCACAGTGATATTTGCATATTAAAAAACAGCACCTTACAACCCCAGTCCTAACACAATCAATCATAAAATGCATGCCGGTGAGGTTAGTTTATCAGAATAATATTACCTTTTAGTAGGTATTAAACATACTTTTTATTACATACACAGCTGCATTGAGGACTATAGCTTCTACATATGGTGGGACGCTTAACCCCTACACCACGAGCGCCGCACCCACATACACAATTTTGCTTTAAAAATTTTTTTTTTTTTTTTTGGTCCAATATTCTAATTTTAAATGTCATATTTTAATTTGTGGAATAATATTATAATTACCGGAAATACAGGCTTTAAAACATCAGTCTGTGTGTTATTAATCTAGATAATGTGTTTCAATTACTCAGTTGAGTTACTGAAATAAAAACACTTTTCAATAATGTTATGTATTGAATATCACTGCATAATAAAGCAACCAACATTATAGCTAAGCAGACTCTTGGAAAAAAAATTGTTTTAATTTCCCCTCTGTTAAACATTTTTTATTTTACTTCTCTGCTGTCCTTTCTTGTCATTTTACAGTCCTTTCAACTGTAATATTGGTTGTAATATTTGCAACCAAGATCCAAACTCCTACCTTCCAAAAACAATCACAAAGTCTGCCGCCCTGAACAAAATCTGCAGAAGTGCCCAATTTTACTAATAACATACATGAACATTTTTTTTTTTTCACATTTTGTCACATTGCATCCACAAACATCAATGTCTTTTATTGTGATTTTATCTGAAGGACAAACACATTGCCACACATAGTTGTGAAGGGAAAAGAAAACATGACTATTTACAATTGTAATGAATAAAAATCATCCTGTATTTGTGTTCACCCCCATTTGACATCCTTGAACATAATCCAATGCAAATTAACTGTCTTCTGAAATCGCCTCATTAGTAAATAAAGTCCATTTGTGTGTAATTGTATCTCAGTATGAGTACAGCCTTTGGGGCTGCTGGCACAGTGGTAGACCTACTAGTCCTAGATGAAGCCATCTGCCCGTCAGGGTATCGGAAGGCTCTAGCTGTCATGTTGGTTTTGTTTGAGACCCTCATACTGGCAACAATTACAGTTATTATAGGAAGTGGGATATGGTTCAGATATGATGGAAATGATGGGTGAGATGGTTAGCTGACTGCTGGAGAGATAGTGGAGTACCACGGGAGGAAGGTGAGTATACCCACAGAGGCTGAGATCAGTGGTAATGATTTGCTTGTGCTTTCTTCCAGGTGGCGACGTGAGAGGTGGTGGAGCATTGGAGGCTGGACAGGCAGGAAGTAATGGTGAATGTCTGTAGAGGGGTCCTGACAGGATGAACTAGGGGAGTTGCCAGAGGAGTGGTGAGTAGATTCACAAAGGGGGTTTTGAGGTTAGTTTTTCACTGAACTCTGGGGAGAGAGGAGGCCAACTGCCCTGTTGCATTACATCCTCACTGAGCCTAAACCCTGTGCCAACATTTCAAATTCTATTAAAAAACCCAGTCACTTTTAATAACTCTCCTCCCACCCTCCTCTTCTTCACACCTCAGGATTTCTGTTGCTGATGGACCTTCCTGCTTGTTTAATCTTCTGTGCATAACTATCTTCTCTGTCTCATACCTCTTACATCTAATCAATACATGGTTCATAGTTTCATCCTCATGACAAAAACTACAGTAACCAGTTAAATGCAGAGATTAATTCAGCTGTGTGTCCCCTTCTAAAGCCCACCTCTTCTGTCCTACTCACACCCTTGTGTTCAACCAGCTACGTTTTCTTGAACGCTGAATAAATGTCTGCCCTAATCTGATGTGCTCCAGTAATGTTGCCGAAATACCTCATTCTTAATCATACTCTTCCCTTACTGTCGTGCCAAACAGATAATGATCCCCACCTCATTCTTCTGTTGGCATCTGCCTCAGGGAATCTGATTCTCTTTAAGCTCTTCCAGATTGGGCGAGACAAGCTCCAGGTGTCATGACACACCTGCCAGTCACACTTTGCATCAGAGAAGGTAGAGAGAGACACACACACACACACACACACACCGACCTGCACAAAACCCTTTGGATATGACACTACCATGATCTGTGTATTGATGTAAGATTGTGTGTGCTGTTGTGTCTGTGTGAATGTGGTACTAGTGTTACGCGGTTTGAGTGGTTAGTATGACCCAAGAAGCGCCATATAAATTCAGTTCATATAACATTCGACTCCTGACTTTAGGATCCTGGCAGTATGTCTTTACTCCTTTTTTTTTTAATCGCACTTTCCAGTCCAAAACTTCTGTGATTAAATGCTTATCTTTAAAAAAGTACAGTGTTAAAAAAAACAGTGTATTGTGAAGATCTCAGAGGAGAGGGATGGAGTCTTGGAGAAGTTTAAAGCAGGTGAGGGAAAATATCAACAGAACATTGTGTGCACTCCACAAATCTGGCGTTCTAGAAGAGCGGCAAAAAGATGCTCTGGTCAAGTTACAACAAAACTAAACTATTTGACCCACACAATGTCTGTGTGTCAGAAAACAAACACTCCCTTAAAGCACATCCCACTACCCAAGCTCTTCCATAAAGCTTTTGTAGAGCAAGATGCCGCCAGTATGCAGCTTGGCCTCTGCTCTTGCTCCACTCTCACATTTCTGTGATTTGTCTAGTAGTATATGTTGTGTTATCAAGCCTGTCAACCAGGGGTGTCTTGGCTGTCCATCAATTTCAATATGGTCAGAACACGTTATTTCACATAAAGGAACATATGGAGTATGTTTGTATTACCTTAGCCAGGTATGCAGAGATTTTCCCTGCAAATATTTTTTGCGCCACGTCATCACCTGAGTACATGCTGATTGCAAAACACTAAGGCTGGAGAAGGAAGTGGGGATCCAGAGGTGGTGTCCAGACCAGCCTGAGGAAAGAGCGAGGGAAAATATCTCGGTTGAGTCATTCCAAATTTGCTGAGGATGGGCGGTTCCTCCTACCTGTCTGCAAGCCGTTCCTGACCTGCGTGCCATGGCCATCCAATGATTTGCCGCCAATGTGGCACTCTCACCGGATCTTCCCGACTCGACTAGCCTGGCACCTAACACTGCATGAGCGAATCATGCGAGCCGTCACCTGCCATTACTTACTGTGTATGTGGATAATGCTCATTTACATCACAACGTCCAGCAGTCATTGTTAGTGAGATCATCTGCTGATATCATTAAAATATTCCAAAGCAAACAAAATTAATTCAATAAAATCATTGGAAAATAATTTAGAATTTCCATATATAAATGTTCGATTTAAATTCTTTGCAGGACAGTTCTGTGACATTATATGTTAAAATGAGCAAAGCTATAACATACAGATAGCCAACTCCTACAACAAACAATTTTTTTTGTCACTAAAACTAAGTTCAGGCTTGAATATTGTGGATGTTTATGATAAAATCTGAACTCTTCAAACATACTCTTAAAAAAAAAGAACACGGTGAGTCTCCCAAAAGAATTGAAAGATCAAGGGAGACAAACCTCTAATAAATTAATTGACATACATGTTTGTCTTTACATTGTTAATATTGATTAGCCAATTTGTTGCGAGAAACATCGAACAACACAGTCAACAAGCTGTGCACGATCCTGTAGTGTCAGCTCAGACGTAGCTGCCCCTTGTGAGCACCGATGGCGGAGGGCGTGCGCTGCTTTGGACACAGCTCTGCCCTCCTGCGCAATAGCCTGTAATCCAATATTTTGATTAAAGGCGAAACAGAATGTAGTCTTTGCCTCACTGGGTCCTTCCGGACGACAATCATAAAGCATTTGCACGTAAAACAACTTTAAACTCCCAAACCTTCTGCATGCGCAATTATGCACTCAGAGGCACCCTGTGAACAGATTGGAGAGATAATCTTGTCAGGGCAGAGGGGGAGATTACAAACTTGCTGCTGTGAATAGGGACGGGAAAGGTTAACTAACTGTAATAGTCTAGAAAAGCAGAAGTAGAACAGAATAGAAGGGAAAGAAATCAGCAACTGGAGAATTTATAATGATGCAAAGCAAAACACCTTGCATGTTTCAAGCACCACAGCTTTTGTCTGCTTTTCCTCTTGTTCCACTGGGTGCGGTAGAAGCCAGCCAGTAGCACACACAATTTCCTCATTTAAACAGGGTGGACTGCACTAGAGACCTGCATTGGGCAGGTAGTCATAGAATTAATTGAGCACATCGTAGATGTTACAATTAAGCATAAGAAATTTGACGTTCGTAAAGAGCTACCGCACCCTACCGCTGTCTAGAGGCATATTAAACGCAATGTGCAGGTCCTACAGGAGAAAGTAATGACACAAATTAAGTCAATAGTTCAGTCCTATGGATGTGCAGTCACCACTGACATATGGACTGAAAATTACCGTAAGACATCTTTCATTTCTGCCACTGCGCATTACATAAGTGATGTCAATGAGCTTGTATCTCGTATCCTATTTGCAGTGCCATTTGAAGACAATATTGCAAAAACTGGTGAGAATATCAAGAAACTACTGCTTATGAAACCCAAGGGGTTTGGAATTGATTCATTACAGCTTTCTACTTGGGTGGTATTTGTTACTGATCGTGGTGCCAACATTGTGGCAGCTCTACGTGGATTCACGAGGCTGAACTGCAGTGCGCCCATCCTAAATGTCATCCTCTCCAGCGCATTTGCTGATAAAGTGTTAGAAACGACGGCGGAGCTGGCTGAGTTGCTGGTCAGCTCAAAAAAACTCGTGAAGTACTTTAAACACTCTGGTTTACAGAACAGGTTGGAAAAGTCACTTAAACAGTCAGTGGAAACAAGATGGAACTCCAACTATGACATGCTGGATTCAATACTGTCACAGCATGAGGCAATCATGACATTACTGGTGGACACTGTCCAGTATGACAGGATCGCACAAATTAATATGGACAATTTAAAGACATTAGTTGCTTTTCTAAAAGTATTCAAGGATGCCACAACAATCTCAAGTCTGGCAACTCCGCTCCAAGTGCATCACTTGTTCTCCCCTGGTCTATCAACCTGATTGAACACTGCCAAGCAGCAGCCCAGGAGCATCTGCTCTCCGAAGTTGCCAAGGTGTGCATTTCACATCTGCAAGAACTAATGAACTCTAACACCACATCTCTACACATGCAGTACAAAATAGCAACCTTACTGACTCCTAAACTACGACAACTACGCATGATGGATCCAAATGGAAGAGACCAAATAATGAACGGTATGGATTTAGACAAAAAATGCAGTTAAAAACATCATAATATGGCTGGCTAAAAATGCTAAATAAAAACAATAAATTGATGTTTAATTTGATTTATTTACACTATAATAAAACAGTACCTCTGTGTTTACTTTCTTATATATAAAGTGTAATAAAACCAACTATAAATTTACAATAAAGAGTGTTTTTTTATTCTGTTTCAACGGTGCAAAAGAAATGATCCAGAGAATGAGGTTTGAAGAAACGCATGCTGTTGGGTCAGAGGAAGAAGATCTGTCGTCAACGCCAATCACGCCACCTCCAGCCAAAAGAACTGCGGGAGCAAGATGGTTTACTAAATGGGAAGATGGTGCAGTTTAAGCTGTTATTGATGCGAAGTCTGCAGAGGAACAATTGGCGGAATATATCAGCTGCAGACTCCCAGAAAGTCCCGACCCAGACAATGTGCTTAAGTGGTGGCAGTTCAACAGCAGCCGCTTCCCTGCTCTTGCCAAATTGTCGTCAGAAAGAGCTTTCAGTGTCTGTGGTCGCATCCTGGAGGAGAGACGCACAAATCTTAACCCTGAGACAATCAACAATCTTCTGTTTCTGCACAGTAGCATGAAGAAGTAAATGCTTAGGCTAAACGTTTTGATAGCCTAGTTCGTTTTGTAAGACAGGTCTCTTTAGAGCCAAGTTTGTGGCTATAGTTCTGTTTGCTTTTGGTAATATGACAAATTCGTTATAGCCTCTATATTTTTTTCTGGTTCACCCTTATAATTTATTTTAATACTTCACAGCTTGAAATTTTTATATGGCCGAGTTTTGTTACAAGAGGCAGAAAAGCACCAATAAACTCTTGTCTTCTGTAATTGTTAATCCTGTAATAAATATAACAATAATTTAATGAATACATTGAAACGAATAAATATGTTTTATGTTTATTAAAGCAGGTTAAAACGCATCAGAAGCTGTCACAATATGATGAAGTATACCTACCAGATCACAGCTTTTAAGTTTTTCAGATTACTAAAAACTCCTATATAAATAAGTAATAATTAACACTGTAATGATTAACTATCACCATTGTAAAAAAAAAAAAAAACGTTTTATAAGCAGCCTAATAAACACCATAACCTGATCTACTTATTCAGCTACTTTTCCTCTCACGCACATCACGCAACATACTGCGGCCTTTCAGCGCCTGTCAATCTAGTCTCGCTCGGCCTCAGAACGCTGAAGAAAAGGTAGGGGGTTGGGGGTTCTTGGGACCGGGCGGGAGCGGTCAGAAAAGCCTCGGGATCGGGCGGGAGCGGTCAGTAAAGCCTCGGGATTGGGCGGGACTGGGATTGAAAAGTCAGTCCCGTGCAGGTCTGTAGTCTGCACCTCTTTTGCACCCGTTATTCATTGTGCGCAACACACCCACTCATTGCTCGTGCAATTTTTTTTGTACCAGCAATTTAGCCCCCCATATATGGGATCTTTGAAGATCAGGCCCTATCTCTTTTAGGAGATTATGTTGTAAAGTGGAGCATTTATGGAAATCTACAAAACTTAAAGTCCACAGACTACATTTAAAGGAGTTGATCTCATCACTAAATGAAATTATTAAACAAACCAAATCTGCATATTTTTATTATTTTGTGAATATGGACCCATTTAAGTCAAGCAATTACAGGCCAATATCAAAATTGCCTTTCTTGCTAAAGTTGCAGAGAAATTAGTGGCTGGGCAGGTGATTACTTTCTTGGAAAGCACTAATGTCCTAGATAAGTTTCAGTCTGGTTTCTGCAAGATGTACTCTACGGAGACTGCCTTGTTAGAAGTCCCTAATGATATATAGATGGCTGCAGACTCTGGTCAGTGCAGTGTATTGGTTTTATTATGTCTGCCATCAGGTTTTGACACAGTCAATCAAAAAATTCAGTTTCATCGACTGCAGAATGTGATAGGAATTTCTGGAACCATTCTTATGTGCTGCTCTTATCAGAGAAACAGATTGTTTCCCATGTTTCAAATAACATAATGGCCAAAGTCACTCCCTTGTTGCATGGTGTTCCTCAGGGTTCAGACCTGGGCCCAACCTTGTTCCTTTTATACATCAGCCCCCTTGGTAAGATTATCAGTAGCTTTAGAAACGTGTATTATAATTTGTATGCTGACAACATTAAACTTTACTGTTCCTTCAATGACATAATTACACAAGTTAGCTGACTTACTATACTGTTTTGTTTGTATTAAGTACTAGCCACCTAAAAACTGCCTTTCCTTCAGTTAAATTCTGCTTAGACTGAAACCCTGATCATTGCTCCTGAACAGAAAGTCTCTTGGACTGAACAACACCTCTGTTCTCTAGGTTCCATTTTCCGGCCCAGCCTCAGAAACCTTGGTGTCCTATTTGACTCTGGACTGACATTCAAGATGTCTGGTAAAAAGCTGCTCAACTGATTAATATTTCTCAATTGAATGCAGTGTGCTTTTATTTGCTCTTGTTTAGGTTGTTGTAATTCTCTTTTTTTCCTGTTGTAACAAATCTGCTGTCACTTGTCTCCAGTTGGTCCAGAACGCTACAGCAAAACTTTTAACAGGAACTTACAGAAGCATACACATCCCACCGATTTTAGCTTTTCTACACTGGCTACCTGTCAAATTTAGAATTGATTTAAAAAATGTTGCCTTGACTTTTAGAGCTTTTAATGGACAGCCCCCCCAATACACCAACTAAAAGGCTGATCCCTTATTCTTCAGCTCAGTCTCTTTGGTCCTCTGCCCAGAACCTCCTACAGGTTCCTAAGACCCGGTTCAAAACTCAGGGCAACCTTTCCTTTCAGGCAGTAGCCAGCAGACTGTGCAATACCATGTCTCTCCATGTAGCTGACTCTGTCAAGTCCTTCAAAAAGCAGACACGTATACTTAGACAAGCTTTTGTGTTCAAGCTGTTCTTGCTGTCTTGGTTTATATTAAGCCTTAATTTGTATCTATTTAATTTGTACTCTGTAAAGCACTTTGGGAATTTTTCTGTGAAAGATGCTATATAAAAGTTTGTTTACTTACTAACTTACATTATCCATGTAGTAAATCCTGGTGGTTGCAGAATCAGGCTGTTGGTATACTGTTTTTTAGCAGTAACAAGAAAAATGGTCAGGAATGGATGTGAAGATGGATGGAGCTAAATACAGGGGCATACTGGAAGAACATCTGTTAGAAGCTGCCAAAAACTTGAAACTAGGATGGAGGTTCACCTTCCAGCAGGCCACCAACCATAAACATACAGCCCAAAGATGCAATGCAATGTTTCAGATCGAAGCATATTCATGTGCTTCAATTGTCAATACAAAATCTGTGGCAACACTTGAAATCGATGTTCACAGACACTATCTACCCATTCTTACTGAGCTTGTATAACTTCGCAAAGAACAAAAGGGCAAAAAATGGCTATCTCTACATGTGCAAATCTAGTACATACATGCCTTGAACGACTAGCAGCTTTAAGCTTAGTGAAACCTGTCTCTACAAAGTATTGACCTAGCAGAACTGAATACGAACATAAGCCACGCTTTTCAGATCATTAGCTTTGAACATTTGAAAACCATTAAACACTTTCCTTCAAATTTACAATTATGTGTGAATTGGTAAAGGTGTACAAAAAACAAAAATGACAAAAAAGGTAAAGGTGTACCAGTTTCACTTAAATAGATTGTAATGTGTTTCTGTATTGTGAAATAATGTGGAAAACTGTGGATTCCATTAAATCTCTTTTCAACATATAGGAAGTCATTGAGAAATGTTGTACAATAAGCAAAATCCTCATCTAAATTTTATTCTAGTTTTTTGGTAAATATTTTGTTTAATGAAGCAGAATTTATCAGCTTAAATTAGAAGCTTGTCGTTTATTTTCCAAAACTGTCACTTGGGTATTTGTATCCGTCATAAACACAATTAGCTGACAGCAAAAACAGCAACAATTTACACTATGACAATAACAAAACATTTCATAATATAAAATACACATTTGAACTTTGCTGATCTTACTATAAACAATGTAGGAGAATGTCAGAAAATATCTAAAAATAGATCTCTGCTGAAATGCTTTAATCTGACACATCTGATCACAGGCATATTTTATTTTTTTCCCAGTTATCTTAATGATTCTGCATTTGACAATGTTTTATGTTTCAGTCTTGTTTCTTAAGTAGAACTGTTAGTGAAAAGCAACAGACATCTTATTTTATTAAATTACATTGAGATAAGGGCTCTTTTTTGCCATAAAGCTTAAGTTACAGTTAAGTATAAATATAGTCATTAATGCACTTAATTTCTGTTTTCATTTGCATTACATATGAAGACACAAATCGAGGTAGAGGTGTCTTGTTTCTTTGTTCCTTGTTTTTTATTAAATTCTCATTAAATTCTTCTCCCTCACCCGTCTTCACAAAAAAGTAGCAGGCTTAAAATTCAGCTTTTCATTGGCAAATGGTCATAGTTTAATCTTGAGATAGAGATACAGATACAGGAGAGACTATTTTGCTGACTTAGCTGTGAAGATCATTTCTGTGTCTCTGTATTGTATGCAAGTGAAACATCACTAATGTCAAGGTCTTCTAACATCAATGCAGGTATTTTAACTTCCATGCAGGTTCCTAAGAGTATTTCTTTCTCTTAGGTCTCTTACTTTTGCATTTTGTTTTTGGCCATTTCTTCACACGTTGCAAACTGCTATAACATATTCTAGACAGTGCTTTGCTATTGAGTTTGTAGCCTTTTCCAGCTTGGTAAGTATCATTTATATTAATTAGAGTGTTACACAGCAGCTTAGCATAGTCAATGGCTGCTCATATTTCTTTGGCTGTGCCAAGTATTTATAAATCTTTAAAACTGCATCATGTTTTTTGAGGTTTTGTCCAATAATCTCATTAAGGGTGTTAGGATAAGTTGTTTAAAGAATACCAGAAAGCTTTCTAAGAGCTCATATTTTAAACTGTGCCACTGGCCTTTTAAACTCTAATGGTTTTCCAGTGACAAACCATTCTTGCAAACAAATGTTAAAAATTTATAGCAAACATTGTGTCTCTCTTTTCTGCAGCACATCATTAAAAAATTATATTCCTTTTGATATTATGCAGACCGATTCAGTAAATTAGATTATTGTTGAAAAGTTATTTTTTTAGTAACTTTAGCTCATATAGTTAAACACATTATATAGTTTCACTGCATTCTGTTAATTATGAGGATTTTCTGCTTACAGCTAGTAAAATACGACTTTTAAGATTAGAATATTACATCAGACCAATATAAAAAAACTTTTCATTACAGAAATGTGGACTTTTTGAAAACCTGCTTAAAGGTTATTTTCAAAATACTCTTAATCTGAAAAACATGCCTCATTGCAACACATTCTAATTTATTGAATATGACTGTAAATCAAACAGCACGTGGGAAATGAGCAGCACCTGTCACATTTCTTGTTGCCCAAACAGAAGGTGGACTTTAATAAGCAAACTTCAATCACCTTGTCTTGTATTGGCTGTCTACCAGCATGATTTCCAATGGCAGCCACTAGCTGTGCTGGCCGATATGTTAGGCAATCCCCAACACTTCCATTACTGCTCCAGGTTTTAGCTCAGATATGCACCACAGCATCAGGATGCTGGTTTTGCAGCAAATCCAGCGCTTTGTTGCATGGACAGAAGGATGTTTGTTAGCCACAAGTACTGTTCAACTTGATTCTGAGACATTCCCATGGACAAAAACCCAAACTACAACAGCCTTTTACTTGTTGGTAGACATAATGACTTTAATTACTAATAGTCCATGTCATTTTCCAAGGGATGAACATTAGCAGTGGTGTTTCATTAAGAATAACTCTAAGCTGTGCTTGGCTAACTGCCCTGCTGCCCAACCATGCCGCATTCTCTGCATTCTTAGTTGGTGAGCTGGGTGCAGACCATACAGGTTCTACATAAATAGCTAAACTTTCATCTTTTTCCACACATCACTGAAGATTATTGGTACCTCTAGTGAAAACCGAAAAGAAGCCATTATAGTAGTGAACAGAATAAATAAGATAATGGTACAAATAAATGTACCATTCCTGGAGCAGCTCCAAGTATTTCTTATGATCTGAGTTTTGACTTTTTTTGGACTCATTTCACATTTAAGAACATTGTTTTTACCTGTGGTTTTTTTGTGGTTTCTTTTATTCATTTCTGTGTTTTTCCATGCTCATGTTGGTCAGTTATTTTAATTTTATCACGTACCCCAATGTAGGGAAGATGCCTGGTGAAAATAAAAAACAAAATGTGGCTAAAACAAAACAGGAAATTCCAAAACTTACAAAAAGTAAGATCCAGGGGGAATCCAAAATAAAGCATTACATAAGGACCACAAGGAAACTGAGAAACGTTTAGGCTGGAGAGTTGATACCTTAACAAGGCGCAGGTGGTTGATTACAGAATGCAGCTGTGACGAAAGGAAAGTAACCGAAGTTGAACTGAGAAAATGGGAGAAATGGCTGAAAGAACACACAGGGAACAAATGAGCAACATTTAAATACGTATGAAATATAGGGTAATTTCTAACTATTCTCCACAAATGACTCACTTCATGCTCCCCCACAGCAGAAGCACATTAGATTACATACCTGTTCAGTTGATAAAAAGTTAGAATGATAAAGGACACAATTGTTCTTTCAACAATGTGACCAGCCTTGGCTATTGTAAGCCCATGATTGAGTGGTCTATGAGTGCGGCTGTTTAAAAAGCAAGAAAATTTTGTTTGGACTTTAAAAAACAATTTTTGTGCATACTCCTCCCTAAAATGACTGTAGAGTTGATTATGAGATCATGCAGATTACGAGTGTGGCTCTAATCAGGAACATGCATATATCCTTGGCCTCTTCCTCTGTTTTACCTCCCAACTCCATCACCATGCAGTCTCTTCTTCTTGTGAGTGAGAGGGAGTACAATCTGTGTAATTGTATTATGCATATTTTCTTTTTTTGTCCTTATTCCATGTTTCTATTTTAGCGTAGTCAAATTGCTTTGTTTTTTTGGTGGCGAGTGTTTAGTGTTTTTGGCCAGTTGCCATCTACATGGCATCGCAGTTAGTGCAGGTTTTCCGTGTGGCATGGAGGAGGTTGCTTTTGCCGGGGGGGAAATTGGGTAATCGGACATAGCTCTAAAAGACTACTGGAAGAAGGGATTACTGTCAGCGGAGCTGTTGCATCAGTACTCCGCTGGCGCAGCCTGCTACCCGCATCACTCTCTCGAATTTGCCCCCGTTTATAAGTGACAGGTTTTTGAGGCTTGAGCTTTTAAGACACAGGAAAGTTGTGTCTCAAATCAAGAAAGTTTTGTCAGGTTGAAAGTCAGCTTAGTTGAGTTACGTTGTTCATGATCCTTAACAACAAATCAGCTGAGCTTAACCTGTGCTTTCATAAAGCCCATAAAGTGGATGAGTTTGATTATATCTTGTTTGTATTGTCCACCACCAAGAAATGCATTGGCTGTGGGGAAGAGGGTCACACAATAATGTGTCCACATAAGCCTGGTCCGGCCCTTTCCGGCATGGAGGAGAGTTTAACGTTGGCCGAGATGAGGAGGGAGCTTTGGAAGTGGAAGGTGGGCAGATAAGCAGAGATAATGAGTCAGATATTCAAAGTGGAAACCAGAAAAGTAAGGTTAGTGAAAAAGATAACAAGATGAAAACTGTCTGACTGGCGTGGAACATGGAAGAAGAGAAGCATTTGTTGTGCGGGTGGACAGGGTGGTGGGGGCTATAAGCTTTTACAGTAAAATAGGGCAGGTGAGAAAAGAAAGTGAAATTGGTGATGGACATGTTGAGATGATTCAGTTTGGTGTGGATTGTGGTGATGGAGAAGGGGCAACAGGAGAAACTGTCGGTAACGTGGGTGAGGCGGATCATGCAGGTCAGCCTGTTGAGATGGAACATGAAGACCCTGTACACCTCGGAGAGAGGCTCAGAAAGAAAAGAATTGTGGAAGTTGAAAGTGAAGCTGCCCCAAGAATTGGAGTCAAGACAGACAGAATGTCAGCAAGCTGAGTAGAAGAGCCAAGCTTTCAGATGACATTAATAATGAGAGCGTTTTCTCTGATCAGATTGAGGCATCGTGCACTCAGAGGTTGGAAACAGACAAGTTGTATCCTGCTGTTGCTGTTTAAAAAAAATTCTTCAGGACACAAAAAACATGACGGGGTTAAATAAAGAGTTGTTTATTCCTGATCTACGGGCCTTCTACAGTTCAGCAAAATTTCAACAAAGTTTGGTCTGGTTTAACAAACCTGGAAGTTTATAGATTGAGGAAAGTGTTTGCTAAAGTAAAGAAACAACTTTGGTAATGAGGGTCACCACTCTTATAAGGCTTTTGTCAATGGGGTAAGAACGCTGTCAAAAACAATGTGTATGTAAAGACGGAAATGTGTGCATATTAGTCAATAGTTGTGCATAAGTAAAATCCAAAAGAGGTATTGTATATTTTCTCTATAAGAATACAAAATAAAATGTTACAGCTTCAAGAAATTACAAACACAAAGTTCAAGTTTACAGTTGTGATTTATTCTTTATGAATACAATATGCTATAAGAGTTTGTGAATACGATTTCTTTTCTTTGAGAATACGAATTTTCATCAGCGACTTGGTGTCACGTGATCTCAGGCTCAGAATATAGTGGGTGGAGTTATACAATGATGTACAGTAGGTGGCAGTATGCACCTCTGAATTTGTTGCGAACCGCCAGCAGAATAAGGGAAGAAGAAGCATCAGCACTAGCGCCAAACGAACGGTCCAAGAAACTACGGTACAAAGCCAGGTTTTGTTAAAAAGTTTATATATGTTTTAATGTCGTTATGCTCTTGGTCCGTTCGTTTGGCGCTAGTGCTGCTGCTTCTTCTTCTTCCCTTCTTCTGCTGGCGGTTCGCAACAAATTCAGAGGTACATACTGCCACCAATGTGGGTAGTTTGTTAATGGTGCTAGGGATCAGGAAAAGAGGACAGTGATACAGTTTTGACAAAAATTCTGAATGAAAGACTCACCTTCACCGCCTCGACAATCCAATGACTCTTCGGTGCGTCTCCCGGCCTTCCAATCGGCATCCCGTCCATCTGATTCTCCATCCAATCACCTTCCGACGCCTTGCTTTCAAAGGAGCTTCTACCTTGTTCATCTTCGCTTGTCAGCTGAGCTCATCCCTCCTCTACCCGACCTCCACCATCTTCCTTCACATCTACTCCTGGCTTCCTCGCTCCCTGGCCGCCAATCCACCACCAGTGTCGGATCAGGGGGAAGACATATTTAAATCTAAGCCTTACAAATGATCATCTTAGCTCATGTCATTCTCAGCATTCATGTCTTCCTTCCAGGTCCAAGCGCCAAAGAAATAACCATGTAATTTCTCATCATTAAAACTTTTCTAATTACCATCCCTCTCTTTGTGAGTCTTTTCAGATTTTCAGATTGAAATGTTATTACAATGTGTAAGATCTTGCCTTCTGTAGTTGAATGCAGTGTTTCTTTTACAATAATTCACTTAAGAGTGCCTGTTGGCATATCATTCAACCATGACTGCTGACAGATGTTTCAGAGGTTTCTGTTTTAAACAGAGAGAGTGAGTTCTCTTCTTTGAGACCGTTTTGGGACATTGAAAAGGTTCAGATTAAGCTCCTCTGTCAACAGCAGAATCTTAATGTTACTCATGATGTCTCTAGATCTGTTGGAGATCTGGAGACTGATATTGTGGAACTTGAGCGTTTGAATGAATCCACAGGAAATCCAGTCTGTGTTGAACTCCTTAAAACAAAAAAGACAATCAGGCGAGCTTGTTTGACACAAAAATAAAGGGTGCTCCAGTTTGCTCTCGGATTCGAAAAACTACTGAGATGGATGCCTCCTCTAGTTATGTTTTTGGGCTGGAGAAGAAACATGGTCAGAAGAACTCTCTCTTGTCTGACCCAGTAGGCATTGATAAGGGAGAGAGCAGCAACATTTTTTTAGTCATTTTTTAAATTAACTTTATTCATTGCTGGTATAAGATAACGCAAAGCTAATAGGGTCCAAGTGTTATAGTTTTAATTGGCGAAGCTAAATTGGTTGTTTACCTATCACGCCGAGACAAACTGCAGGTTGAGTTAACATGTGATGTGGTGACTCTGTAGAAACTGAATATTAAAGCCAAGATCCGACTGGAGTTCTCTTTCCAATCAGTCAATCAGAATGTGGCTCAATTTAAGGAACAGTGGAGAGGGTGACATCCTCTGTAGAGTAACTAATGATTAGAGTTTGCTGATTTCTAACTGGGAGCAGTAATGTATTCTTGATCCAGCTTTGTCCTAGTAAAATAGTGTGAATAAAATGAGTGTTGCGAATAGACTTTGTGTTGTAAAAATCAAAAAATCTTCATTCTTCTTCATCCATTGTCACAAATTGTAACTTTGCTCTCCAGCTTTATATATATAGGCACTATAGATTCACATTATGGAATGTGGGAGGAAGTTGAAATACCTGGGGAGAACCCACTCATGAATGCAGAGAACATGAAAACTACATGCAGAAAGAGCCCAGGATGGGATCTGAGCCATTCATGCCATGATGACATGGCAGAATTTATAGTAGCTGCTTCCAGAGTTTTATAGCTTTTTCTGATTGTCACATTGATATTGAGGCAAATGTTTACTTTTGAGCCAAAGAAATGTCTTTACTGGATGGTTTAAAATACAAAAATGTCTGTTTTTAATTGATTATATATCTGAATATAACTCTGTAGCAAAAATATTGAAGGTACTTTAATACAGTAAAAAAAAAAAAAACACTGTTGAAAAGACTTAATTTCTAAAAAACATAAAAACAATCAACCTTTGACAGTCTCTAAAAAATGAAATCCAACAAATTTTGCTCAAATATTTAATGTTTCAAATTTCTCTGCAAATATCAATGTAAATTTTATGTATAATGTGGGAAAAAAGCTAACTTCTCTGCACCATCAATAATAATGTTTAATAATGCTTTAAATCTTTTGACAAACTACCTAATTTATCAAGATAAGGACTCGTAACAAATTTCTGTCCAGCTTATTTCACTGACATGTCCTAACACCTTTTGTAGTTTCTTACCTTAAACAGAATAAGGCTACGAATAAACTATTGGAAGTGACTGGTTTCATGATTCGCTTTCTGCCATCCTACTGTAAAGTATTGTAGCCCTGATTAAATTTATACTGCATGTAAAAACTGTTTATTGATCTTTGTCAGACAGACAGGGTATTTTCTGACACTGATATTTGCTTTCAGTGGTATTTATATTTATAAGTGTAGTATGTTAGCTGCCCAGGACGGGGCTACGAGCTGGGTTTGGCATAGTTTGGTTGCAATGGACTGTGTGAAAATGTGCTCCATGGGTAAAGCAAAAAAAACTGTTTCTTGTTTCTCAGTGATTGGATGTATAAATGAATGAGCCATCATTTTGAATTCTGATTGGCTGAGGGGAGGGGCATTGAGAAGGGGGGCAGAGAGAGTCTCGACTTGAAAAAAGTTGGAATTGGAGGGGAGTGTGTAGAGAGGCATGATTGTAACTGCCCTACAAGAGACAGGACAGTAAGCAACAAGACTAAATGACGCTATGGATTGTTTAATTAAGATCGTGAGCTAGCTGTGTATCGAAGCAGGCTGAAAAGAAGTGCGAGACACCGCAGCAACAGATAGCGCTCCAGGTGACCGGAAAAGCCTGGTAGCTCCTCTGGCAACGTGGGACGAAGCTGGGTCTTCAGTGAATATCTTGCCACCACGGTCACCGATCTTGCCACTACGGTGGATTGCACCGGAAGATTCCCCGCCGCAGGACCCAGATAGCGCTCCAAGTGACCGGAAAAGCCTGGTATGTCCTTTGGCAACGTGGGATGCAACAGTGGGTTTGAGTCATCGCTTCAGCTGGGTTCGTTGAATAGATGCAGCACACGTTTAGGAGGTGACAAATAAGGATGCAAACACTACTCTGGACTTTTATGTGAGTACTCACTATTTTATTTAGCTCAACAGAGCGAATGGGCTGCATCGTTTTTAGCCACACCGCTCCCGAGCTACAATCAGGCCTGCAACGAGGGGTTAATGCACATATGGTAATTTGGTTGAACAGTGAACAGCGCTGATTTTTATTTGGGTTCATTGTTATATGTTACCAGCTGTGCATCCACAGGTTAAAATTTGTTTGTATGTAATTTTGTTTGTAGGTACTGTAAAAAAATTGTTGTATTTGCCAAGATTACTTGGGAAGTATCCAAATATTAGTATCTACATGCTGTCAAAATAAGGTGAGATCTTTCCATGTAATCCATGCAACATTTAGTAACTGCTCACAGTTAACTCCATAAAAGTTACAATAAATATCCTTATGAGTAATCCATGCAATAATTATTAAAAACACAC
>JAHUTJ010041832.1:0-25990 GCA_036250325.1 Characodon lateralis
CTTGGGCTCCCCCTGGAGGAGCTGGAGGAGGTGTCTGGGGAGAGGGACGTCTGGGCGTCTCTGCTGAGTCTGCTGCCCCCGCGACCCGGTCCCGGATAAAGCGGAAGACGACGAGTACGAGTACGAGGAAAATACAAAATGTCCTGAGTGTGACTTCAGTGATGTCCTGTCTGTCATTAAATGGTGGTTTTGGGTTGGACCAAAGTGCAGAGCAGAGCAAGGGAGCTGCATGGTGAGTAGAAGACCTATTTTTAATAATAATAATAATAATAAACAAGAGACATACAAAAAGAACAAGACACAGAACATGGGCAGGGAAGATTTACAGGGCAGTTTTCAAGAGGAACCGGTGGAGAACAATACAATCAGAGGGTATAAATACTGAGGTAAGTTGGAGAATGGACCAATGAACCAGGGGAACTAATCAGGAGGAATATGAGGCATCTGGTGACAAGGAATGCAGAGTAACTGAAAGGGGGAGGCTGATTAACACAGATGAGCAGGGAATAAAACACAACTCAATATATAGTAATATAAGTAGTAAACAAGAAGCTAAAGAACATAAACAGGGAGGAGGCAGATGTATAAGGAAATACAAAGTAAAACATCTAAACACCAGAATGAAATTAATAAATCTGAATGAACTGAAATAAAGCGAGTGAGGTGCACAGAAAGTAAACAGAGCACAAACCCAGAAGCCAAGCACAGGCATATGATGACAGTGCCTATCAGGATGGGTATGGAGTAGGGATGTTTATCTCCACCAAGGAGGTTGTTTTTTGTTGCCGTTGGTCTGTCCGTCTGTCTATTTGCAAAATAACTCAAAAAGTTATGAACGGATTTTGATAAAATTTTCAGACAAGGTGTGTATAAGGACATGGAACAGATAATTAGATTTTGTTGGTGATGAGAAGCACCATCTGGATCCAGGATTTTTTGAAGGATTCATTATCATTGTGAGACCATGGTGTGACAAGTTGGAATTCCCACATGGTTCCTCACCCTGTCAACAGCTGACATGCAGTGGCCTTGGCAGAGGTCTGCAACATCTGAGTGCCTTTCTAGTTTTTTAGTTTTTTATTTCAGTCATGTGGAATTGCAGAGAGTTTCTGAGGAGGCCTCCATACTGTTATATTATATTCAGAAGGTAAAGGTTGAAGTTTTTTTAATTCAATTCAATTCAAAAATGCTTTAGCAGAACTGCAGCTTAAGTATTCCTGAACTGACAAGCAGGATAGACAAAACACAAGAACATCTAAAGCAGTGAGATCAAATGGACTGAAAACAACCGAGAAGCAAGAAACAACACAGGAACAAATAGTTAATAGTTCAAAATGGGTGAACAGTGTCTTAACCAGAAAGAAATGATGATGATAAAATGATAAAAATAACAGGCTCAACAAAATAATACAGAAAGCAGGGAAGATTGCAGGGCTATGAAAAAGTACTCTCTCCCCTTATTGATTTGTTCTGTCTTTGTGTCTTTGAAAACATTTAATGTTTCAGTGCTGCACTTAAGGGAGACAGCTGTCATCAACAGTTTGTGATAAATGACAATGAATCTGTTAAATTGTACTGGTGGAATTTTGGTCCACTCTTCTTTGCAGAGTTGTTTAAATTCAGCCACAACAGAGGGTTTGTTCAGGATGAAGGTTGTGCTGCAGCATCTGAATAGGATTTACGTCTATTGATTTTGAATAGGCCACTACAAAACCCTCATTTTGGTCTTTTTAAACCCCTCAGAGCAGGTGTCATTTACACCATTGTCTTTCTACATAAACCAAGTGTGCTTTAGCTTAAGGTCATGCACTGTTAATCGGACCTTCTTCTGCAAGGAATTTTGTATGTATGCCATTCCAGAGGAGATGAGTAAATATTAAATAAAACGCAAACTTTAGGCAACCAACCTGAAAAAGGCAAAGGACAACATATCAGGATATAGACATACCAGTGAAGGCACTCTAAACCCAAACTATCCAACCCTGTTAAATCACTATTCATTATGATGAATTGATCAATGTTCTTTAAATCCTACTGAACAGAAAAAGAAAGAAGCTTTCTGTGTGAAGTTCTCTCCATGCACCATGGAGTTCTCTTTGGCTCTTCGGACTTCCTTCCAATGTCCAAAAACATTCATGGTAGATTAATTCGTCTCTCTAAATTACCCTTAGCAGTGAGAGTGTGTGTGCCTGGTTGTTTGTTCTGTGTGTGTCTTTGCGTTGTCCTGTGATGGATTAGCAACCAGTCCAGATGTACCCTGCCTCTGTTCCAATGACCACTGGAGATAGGCACCAGCACTCCACCACCCTGCATGGATAAGCAGGTATAAACAAACAATTGATGGAAGTATGGAAAATAACCTGGACAAAAAAGCTGGTGCACAAAATGTTATGTTTTGTGGAGGCTCCTTATGCAGCAATAGTTTTTTAACAAGTGAGTCCTGCTATCTTAGGCTTGAAGAGAGCAGTCTTCTGCACTTTGCAATTTATATTTTTTTTGACAGTCCATAGGATTTAGATCAGGGCCCAAAAACAACCATCAAAGAAGAGACCAACGTTTTAGTGCAATAAGCTGTGTGTGTTATCCTGATGAAGAACCTGTGAGCTGCAACTGAGGCTGCGTTTCTGATGCTGGGTAGTGTCACAGTGTTTTGCTTTGTAGTCTTAGGACTTCACTATGCTGTGATGCAGCAAAACCTTCATCCCCATAGCAAAATCAAGCTTCCTCCTGTGTTGCAAAGAAAGTATGATATTTTGTTTCATTGAAAGTGTACTTTTTAAGTTGTGACTGACCAAATATCTAAATTTTCTTCCTCATCAGTCTAAAAAATTTCTTCTAGTCAGCATGCATTTTAATTAATTCCAGTCTGGCCTTTTGGTATTTGTAAGTCAAAGGTAGAGCACCCCAGGGTGGTTTTTCCCATGGAGACCCTTTATGGTTCAAAATATGATGAATTGTGCAATAAGAAGGTTATGTATCTTGTCCTTGAACTTAGTCTATAATGGATTTATTTTGGATGGTTTCCTTAGCTCTGTTTGTACGCCATTTTACTACTATTAATCTGATCTTGCTCTTGCTTCCTTGTCCTACATGCCATTATACTTTTTAGTAATGGCAGATATAGTCACAGGTACATGAAGCTTCAAGGATCTGGTCTTGTAGCCTTTACCTTTGCCATGGACATGCTGTGTCTAATCTTTTTTTCAGTGTTGCTTTCACCTTTGCTTTCTCTGGTCCTGTCATGCAGGGTAGTGTGAAGAAGCCAATCCCAAGCAGGAGGCAGGCCGAATTACATTGGATGTCATTTAAAGACAAAACAATAAACTCACAAAAATGCATTGGAGAAAAACATAAAAGGAGTCATCAACAGGGAATAAACTGGAGGGGGCAGGCAGGGAAACAAGACAATCATACAGTGGACGGACAATGATCAGGTCTAATTTAGTGATGCATAGCAGCTGGGAGGGAACCTGAGAAAGGGCAACTGATTAACATAGACTAATACATACTACAGTGTGTTGTGCCCCAGCCATGGATGAAACATGGATTGAACTGTACACAAACAATGAGCGCGGTGAAAACTCTGAATCCCTAAATGCATCACATTAACCTACCTTTGTACAGCCCAGAAGGGAGGAGTCACAACTGGTTATTGCAAACCAAAACACCAAAAGTTATTATCTCCTGTATGTGCATCCAGCAAATTACCGGGGTGCCTTCTTCACTCCGGTTCTAATTAACAGGACTGAAGTGTCTGGGCAGAGAAAATTTGTTAGGATAAAAAATATTGCACATATATTTCCCTCAAAACATACAAAACAATACCACCGTGAAACAGTGTGTTTGGTTCAGAAATATATTGACGGTCTTTAAGCAAACCTTGTGTGAAGGAGGGAGCAGGCAGAGAGCAGCTGGCTGTATTCAGACTGCCTGCATTGGGTCAAATAGGAGGAGGATCCCGCTGAATCCGCATAGAATGGTATCCAAACTAACCTAAAACTAACTTCACCGCTGTCAGAAGTCTACCATTTTGCACTTTAAAGTCCTTGTCCTAGTTATTGCCATGGCTGAGGCAAAAACTTCCACATAAGCCCAAAATTGTAACTTCTTCAGGCAAATTACGGAGCTTCACCAGTCCAGACAACAGCGTCTCTTCTGCTCAATTCTCCTGCAACACCCCCTCACATACAAAACCCCTGTGCCTTATATTTAAGTTCTGGCTGGGCTGTGGTCATTTAAGCCAGGCCTTCTCATCCTTACTTTATGTCCTAAACCTTTTGGAAAGCCTTCACAGAAGAGTTGAAGCTGTCATATTGTAGCTGCGAAGGGCAGACTAATATGATATTAAATAATTTGGCTTAAGAACGGGATGTTACTCAAGTTAATGTCTGTAAAGGCAAGTGACTCGATACCTTAGGCAGTATGGTGTATCTTAACACTCAAGAGTTCTGTGTTTGGAGAGGAAAACAATACTGCAACCTTAATGAGAACAATGTTCTGCCTCTTTAAGTTGATTAATGTGAGAGTGCAGATTACATGTTGAACACATTCTCCCACTGAGACTTCTACTATTTACCAGACCAAAAAAAACAAACAAGGAATTGTCAAACCTTACAGCTGAGACAGCGCCGTTTGTTCAGACATTCATGACACAAACATCCCGAACACATGGTCCCTTCAGCAAAACATAGCACAGACGACTGAGCGGAGAAGAGAGGGGTGCATCTCAGGCAATTCAACCCCGAAGAGTCAGTATTTTCTGCTGATGCTTTTCGCCTCCCCCCCGCCTTCTCATCTCCCTGTGGTATAGTCCAGATGGATGTCAGAGGCTTTTAAATGAGGAAGATCAGCTCCAGAGGCAGCTAGTGCAGTGACAGCTGGCCTGAACCAGGAGGCAGACAGAGCAGAGGGGGGCTGTGTGGGGGAGCTAATGGATCTGCCGGACCTGTTCTGTGTATGTATGACAGGGTCAGATTATGGATGGCAGCAGAGATGACTGATATTGACTCTGTGAGTGCATTGATCTACAGGCACATATGTGAGCGAGTGTATTTGCAGTTTTTGACTTGGAGTGTTTCTTTCTTGTTTCTCTCCATCACTCCCTGCCTCTCATCATGTTTAACCCATGCTGAAAGGACAGCAGTCACCATCCCGGGCCATTTGCTGTTTGGCATGCTCCATATCCCAGCCAGGACAGTGTCTCTTTCCCTCCTTCCGTCTGTCTGTCCTCCCTGGGCTTTGCTAGCTGCTGGCTAAAACTGGCTCTGAGGAGACAGGTATGCTCTACTACCCTTAATGCCTCATTACAAAAGAGCACAAAATAACCTTTTATTCCTCTCCCTTTTTCCCAATCATCACCACTCTCCTCTCCTCTGCCTGTCCTCTGACGGCTTGGTGTAAGAGCCCCAAGCAATGCTGTCTTTAGAGTGCTGAAGAGATAGAGTGCTGATTGATCGCCCCACAAACTTGTGCTTCTTTGTGCATTTCCAGAGTGGGTAAAAAGGTGCAAGTGTGCACAAGGAATAAGCCCAGATAGATAATGCCTGCAACTTGCTGAAGTTGTGGGATCTTAGATGGGCTGTAAAGCTGGATAGCATCCTGGCTTTTAGTATTTATTAGTTTCCACAGGGAAGGCTGAAAAGCAGAAAAAGAGAGGAGGTTGTTCATATAACAGTTCTGGCCTGTGGGCATGCACGTAATACTGGTGTCGAGATAAAAAAAAAACAAAAAAAAAAACATCTCTGGGGATGGAACGAGATTCAGAGTTGTCACATGGATGTTGAACCATAAGGAAACAGGTGTTTAAATGCTGCTTAATTGTCATAATATGCAGATCTACTAAAGGATTGTAAGTAGCTCAAATTTACCAGTTGGACAAAATGCAGAAGTACCAGAGACAGTTAGCATTCAGTAAGTTTGAAACACATTTTTTAGGACAAATGACATGAATAATATGTATAATTTGAAAATTCTTGCTTCTTCCATTTTGTTTTGACAATTTTACTGGAAAGCTTTTTCAAATTCAACCCACTAAGCATCATAAATAAATCAAATTCTGCTCTGAGTTTACCTCTTCTACGGCATTGTTAGTCTCCAAAGTCCCATAGCAATCCCTCATTTGTGGGAATACGCATGTTTTACTGTGAGACATTTACCACAGAGGCAATGAGTCACAGCCATTATTGTAAATATTAGAAATCCACGGACGCAGGTAGACTATCGTGGTTTGTAGAGTGGTGTGGTTGGTGGTAAAGCCAGAGAGAGTAAGGGAGGATGTCGGAATTTATTTATGCTGAACATCTACTCTGATTAGCAGTAGAGAAGGAGTCTGGGTTTGAAGGTAAACATTTCCAGACATCTATAAAGAGAAAAATATGCAGATCTCGAAGTTTACAAGTTGTTTCGTAACTCACAACATTGAGTCCTTTGGGTATTAGGATCATATGTCTTTCTACTTGTCGTCTGTATCTCATTTGATTTTTACAGGAGTCAGGAATCATCTTGGTCTCCATACCATATAAAATATACACTCACTGGTCACTCTATTAGGCACACCTTGTTCTCAGAATTGCTTTATTTTTTTGTATAATAGATTCAATAAACTATTGGAAACATTCCTCAGAGATTTCTGTACATATCGCCATGATAATGTTATACAGTTCCTTTCTGACATATTCATACGCTGTGACACCAACACCCACAGCATGTTAAAAGTCATTTAAATCCCCTTTCATTCCCATTCTGATCCTCTGTTTGAACTTCAGCAAGTTATCTGTGTGGATGCCTAAATGCTCTGAGTTTCTGACGGATTCACAATTCGTGTTAAAGTAATTGAACAAGTGTGCCTACTAAAGCGCCCTGGGGCCTCATGCGCAGCTTTCATACTAAACTTTGAGGTAGGGAGAAATTCTGAAACTTGCGGCGCACAAAAAAGACACATTTATAAAACCATGTGTGCATGTGTCACCACACATGTTCCTTCATAGATCCCACTTTGCGTGGAATCGGGGTCAGTTGAACATGCATCTTAGACCGCCCGCCGCCCCTGGCCCAAGTACATTTGCAAAGTAGTATAAATACCTGGAAGGCATCCACCACATGCCCAAATAACCAAGGCAATGGTGCTGTTGCAGTCACAGAGAGACTTTGTCTATACACCATGACAGATATTTGTAGTGAACTACAGCAAACTAACAACTTCTTTAATGACAAACTTAATTATAGCTCAATGCAGATCATCATAATGACCTGAATATGCCTTATAGGAAAATCACCACACACTATATGAAGTACTTTATAAGCCAGCCATCGTGCAGGGAACCTGCTTAGCAGTATGAGTCTATAGCTCTGATTACATTTGGAAATCAGCTCCTTGCTGCAAATGAGAGCCACAGTTTAGGGGACATATGGATGAGGCCGTCCCGTATGGCTGGCATGGCACAGCTCATGGATGACTGTTTAATACCTGACCCCGTAAGTCAGCTCCCTCTGAAAAGTTCCTGTTGAGACGACTGCACCGTCTTGAGAACTTGAACTGGTACCGGCCACACATGGTTCCTCCTGGTTTTCCTTTGTTGCACTGTGGCCAGTTCCATGCAGCACTCCAAAGTAATTGTCCTGGGCAATCTGAAGGCATATTTCAGCGCTTGTAGGTTTAGTTTTAGGACTTTTGAAGTTTGTTGCTGTTGATTGAAAAAGTTTGTGTGGCTGCTGCACATTTTCACGGCAGGTCAAACGTTTTCGTGGATTAGTGCACCCTTTCATGCAACAATAATTTATATACATACTGGGTTGTGCGTGAAACATTGCGGCGTAAGATTTTTGTGCGTAGGCACCATTTATACATGAGGCCCCCTGGTGAGTGTACATCTACAGCCTTTCTCTCAGCAGTCTGAACCCTATTTAACCTTATTATGACTCAGTAGGTATGGAGCAATAAGGGTTGCCTTTTATTCAACATGTCTTGGATCGTTGGATCCAACTCATTTTGCAGGACAACTCTAATCAATGAAACCTTCATGCAGCCAGATTACTTCCGAGTGAAACACTGATGGCTTTAATTTCAGAGCGGTTTGCTCTCTGACCGTGAGGGGATGAGTCGTTATATAACCATAAACACTACTGATCCAAATATAGCACACATTTGGGGCTTAGCTCTAGGTCTGGAAGCACTGGCTGGGCTCAGCCTTACTGCAGCCCATTGTGGATGTTGCATCCTGCCCTCCACACCAGTGTCTGGTGTCATTAAGGCGGTTTAATATGCATTGGACTGACAGCAGAAATAATATCTTTGACTGCCATTGCACAGATGTGCCTGATCTTATAAACAGGGGAGTATCTATTTGTGGCTTGTAGACTGCAGTTTAGCATGCTTTTGTATTTTTTTTTTTATATGTTCAGCCTTGTTTTGTATCTTAAATGTAAGGATTTTGTGAAAATCCTTAAACTGACTGCAGTAATATTGATGTTAAGTTTTGTAACTTAGAATATATAACACTGGGCAAAGGAAATGAAATGAAAATTAGTCTTTTGATTAAATAAGGGACATGTAGATTTACACTTCAATCCATTGGCTAATAAAGAGCTTTTTGGGTCTGGTTCTTAGGACCCGATGTTCTGTATGTTTTAGATGTTTTCTTGCCTAAACACATTTGACTAAATTATCTCTCAGGCAGGTGAAGTTTGGGAGACACCTGGCAACATTAAGTATTAATGAGTCATAAATTAAGAAATATGAGCAATATTTTGGTATGGTAAACCAACAATATTTGTTTGAATTACTTTTAGGACTATTTTTAAACTAAATGTAGCTGTAAACACATTTAATAATCTTGTTAAATCAGTATGTGGCTAGCAAAGCAAAAACTGGCAAATAAATGAGCAAGTATTCATTGGGGGTCATACTCAGGATCTCCTGCGCTGTAATAAAGGGTTCCTGACCTCTAAGCTACTGAGATGCTACATATTGTAAAGGTGCTATAGTTTAAGACCACTAATGTCGTTTCATTTGATGAGAAGGTTATCCATGGTGCACATACATTGAGAGGTGAAAGGTGGGGTGCACCGTGGAGAGATCGCAAGTCTATCACAGAGCAACAAATCAAAACGACTTTGCAAAACATATCATACAATAACATGTTTAAAATATGTATTGATGTTTCATTTTAAATTGTTGTTTTATCAAACATTTCCTGAATCTTTAAAATTAAAATAGCTTCAGGGGCAGGGTGATTTAAGCTAAATGTCTTATGTAAGAGTTTTGCTAACTCATCTTACAACTTTCTTGAAAACATTCCTAAGTTGGATATTTCTTATTCTTGGATATTATTTATATAGGAGAAATCTGTGTTTCTCTCCTTGTTCCTCAGAGTCTCCAGTCTATGTTTTGACATTGCTGCCATGTGGTCCGAGCTAACTTGTTCTCTGTGTTGAGTGGGATGTGTTGATTGGATGGTGTTAGGCAGAATGTGATAAAAATGTGTGGTGGGTTGAGGGCTATTAGTTTTTAACAGCCATTTTTTCTGCATCTCCCGGCTATTTTTATTTTAACACTGTGCATCCTTTCTGGTCTCTTTCTAAACATGGTCTATAAATACTGAGGGACATCAGCCCCACTGACACTCCACCATGCATGCGATGAAATATTTAACATGCTGATGAATATTTCATTGACAAGTGTATAGTTTCAGGCTAAAGATGGATATCTGTCTAAAAATACACCCATGGTGAGGAGATACACCAGTCTCCTGTCATTTCTGTCTCTTAATAATAGAGTACTCACTTCCATCCTTGTCGCAAGGATTTTAATGTTTTGAGGGCCTCCTCATCTGCCCATGACATCTGACTCTATGTAAACCAGGATCTTGCAGGGCAACAGTGGCCTGTCTTCCTCCGTGCTGATGGGCTCTTCGCCTCAATGGTTCATTGTGTGTGAAGGCACAAACAGCCAATGAGTCCACTGAGTGGACCGTTTTGTCACTGCTAAGTGGGTTCATGTTGCAGAAATTACAAAGTGTGAGTTAGATCTGAGCTTTTTCCGCAACACTCCTTTTTTATGCTAGGTTCTAGGTTTATTAAGATTATAAAAAGCTACTGTGTCAATGCTTGGCCTAAGAGATTTGACATGCTAAGGAAGTCCACACTGTATTTGGGGTTGCCAACAGTTTAAATTAAATACACCAAAGAATAATTACAGCATGTCCAGCGTCTGGATGAGAGAGAGAACATTTGTGTGCAACAAAAAGAATTGTCAGGTTCAAGATCTGGCAATGAAATGGATGAGACAGCAAAGAGGTCTAATCTTTGACCAGCCTGCTGAGGTGTAAAGCCTTTCTGACAGGAACTTACCTACAAAACTAGTCTCATCATATACACAACTTTTTTTTATCTGTTCAGGCTTACAGCTCTTTATGTTTTTATATCTGAAATCAGAAAATATGTAAAAGAAAGAAGAAAAATAAAGGCAAGGATAGCGCTGCCAAGAAAGCAGCTAAAAGTTTCAGAAAAAATAAATGTTACGTATGGAACAACAAACCCAGGCATTAGTGCATTACAAAAAGGCCTCCATCGCCATCTTAAAGGTTGTTGTCATCATAAGGCAAAGAGTTGAAGTTGTAAGGGTCCCCCTTTTTTCCTCCGACAGTAACGATGTTTGGGTCAAAACACTTGGTCGAGCCCTTCAATTTTAGTTTAATCAGACCACAGGACATGTTTCCAAAAATCAAGGTAGGTAAGGACCAAGGGTACCAACTCTAATCTGGCTTTAATGTTGCTATTTGGATTGATAGCTTCTTCATCAACGAGTGACCTTCCAGTCCATGTTGGTATAGGACTTGTTTCATTGTGAATAATGACACACACGTATCAGCTTCAGCAAGCATCTTCACAAGGTCTTGATTTACCCATTTTGCACCTAAACATGTTCATCTCTGGGACACAGAACCCGTCTCCTTCTTCAGTTTTATAATTGGCTGAATATTCCTATAGTGTTTATAATTTAATGTAATTATTTTAACTGGAGAGGGTAGCTTCCTTAGGTATCTGGAATTTGAACCCATGGATTAACCAGAGTTGTGGAGGTCCATAATTCACTCCCCAATGTCTTGGCTTATTGTTTTAGATATTTCCATGATGTCACAGAAGAAAGCAGTGTGTTTGAGGTGTGGCCTTAAGATACATTTATAACTGTGGTTTCATTTAGTGCAAATGTTGTAGATTAACTTAAAAGAAGCTTACTGGCCTCTGATTTGAAAGCCATTTTAACAAGATCTTTTAAAAGATCAATACCTCCTTATTCTGCCATTTAGCAAATAGAAATGTTTTGATAAATGACCTGAAAGAGAAAAGGTTTAGTCTGAATAAATGTTAGACGGTGAGAAAAAAAACTAAATGTCAAAGTTAAAGTTAAATGTCTCTTTTAGTGCAGTGTATGTAAATATTTGGTTTCAACTGTATGATAAAACAGATAAACACACACTTAAAATAAAAATTTTAAAGTTTGTGCCAAACCTATACAAAAGAAATGGCAAAAACGCATTTTTTTTGCTAAGATGCCACTTTCCCTCCCTGTGTTTCTGCAGTTGAACTTCGTGGTCCTCGCCGCCTCCTCACTACCCAGCATTCCTTACCTGGGATCCCAGTGGCACTGAAACAATCTATTGACCTGCGCACCTCCATGGACGGAAAATACAAGGAGATAGCTGAGGTCTGAACTCTCCCATTGAGCTTAACTAACATTAATAGGTTTCTTTGAAACTAACGTCAGTTTTACATGTTTCTGCTTCTGTGTGAAGGAGCTGTTCTCCCGCAGCCTGGCAGAGAGTGAGATGCGGAGCGCCCCCTACGAGTTTCCAGAGGACAGTCCCATCGAACAGCTGGAGGAGAAGCGCCACCGCCTTGAGCGGCAAATTAGCCAGGATGTCAAGTAAGTGACAGAAAGTAATGAAGTGTGTAATTAATGCAGCAACACAGGTGGTTTTGTTTGCAAAGCGAAGATCCCTAAGTGAGTTTGGCTCCTCTCTGCTCAGGTTCGAACCCGACATCCTCCTTCGAGCCAAACAGGAGTTCATGAAGACAGACAGTGCCACAGACCTGGAGTGAGTCTGCAAAGATTTCAGTATTAAAGAAATATTGCTATCATTAGACAAACTTTCATAGGTTTATGGATCTGTTTTCAGATTCATGAAGGAGCAGAGCCAGGCTCCTAATAAGGAAGAGAGAGACACGGTTCCAGAGAAGGAGTACCAGAGAGTCTCTATTTCTGGAGAGGAGAAATGTGGGGTGAGGAGCAGAAGTTTAAAATGAGACTTTCTGTGTTTCTTTGCCGTTAATGTAACACCTCCTCCCTCATAAAGCTGTACTCTATCTTTACACCTTTTTTAATCCATTGCTGTTCTCTGCAGGTTCCGTTCACAGATCTATTGGATGCTGCCAAATGTGTGGTGAAGGCTCTGTTCATTAGACAAAAGTACATGGGTCTGTCGCTGCAGAGCTTCTGCAGGACCACGGCTCGCTACCTGCAGGAGCTGAGCGAGAGACCTCTGTACTTAGATATCTATGAGGATGAGGAGGAGGAGGAGGATTTTGCAGAGACCACGGAGACCAGCATCACTGCAGGTTGGCACATACAGCATCACTTCTCTGTATTCACGCTGTTATAAGCAAGAGAGTGGAGATTTTGAAATCTTTAGCTCCCACTTCTGCTCCCCCTTCCTTCCTGAAGGAGCTACAATCCACGCCTCCTACATAAACATGCAGGGCCATCAGTGAGAGCATAACTGCACTGACCTGAAAATAAGAACAATAGGATGATATAGCCAGCCAAGGTTGAATGCTATACTAATAACTCAGCCTACATCACATACAATGTAAGATGAATCCCCTTTCATTCTCCTCCCTCCTCTTTCACAGTTAGGTTGATGTTCAAACTACAGACTGATATTACATGTGATTAGGTCTGGTTAGCATTCAAGCTACGGGCGTACTGGCCTATTGTAAGGGAAGCATATTACAATTATATACAGCAATATTTGTTTTTTAAAGAAACTCCTTATTATAACTCGCAAAAATACAATCAATTATTTAGTTTTAAACCAGTTAAAAGGAAACTTTGACAACTCCTCATCACTTTTGAAACCTTGTCGATCCCCAAGTTCACTCAATCTTTTAAAAGCATCTCTAGTGTAAATCTACTAAAACGTTTTAAACGTCTCACGGCAAGTTTTGTAGAAGGACTTTTATATGATCTAAACTTTCTTTGAGAAGTAGAAAGTAGTCGAGGAATGGTAATTTCGGTCATTGTTTTGGTTGCTCCATTGTGCACCTCTCGGCTGACTGAGACGCCTGACCATACAGGCAAACATACTCGTTGATTGACACCTCCCTCAAACAAATACGTGCGTCTCGGATTTGTTTAGAAGCCACAGTATAGTACAGTCTACAGTAAAACATACATTTTCACAGATTACCAACTTTATATCACAGAACACGGTCAGATAGACAAATTTAAGCATTTATTCAATCATTTTAATAATTGAAAGTTACAGACCACAGCTTTAACCCACCTGGCATAAAATGTAGCACTTGCCATTTTTGACACAAGGTGGCATAATTGTACAGCAGATTTTTCTCATTTTGCATGTCAGAAAACTGGTGCAATGTGAAAAAAGGGCTAACCATAATAAATCCCCTAGTACTCCCTCCCAACCCATCTTGGGTTCTGGCTCGTGTTCAACCAAACACACAACAAAACCCCATTTAACAAATCAACTGAACCTTTTATTATATAACTTATCAGAAGCATTGAAAACAAAAACAAAAATTTGTAAAAGTTTGGTTTAGACTTTCAAATGGAGTCCAGATTATTAAAAGCAAGAAATAGCCCTTTAATTTCATAAAGAATCTGAAATTGCAACTTAGCATCATTCCCCTTCACTGCTGTATTTTCTGATAGCGTTGCTCACAAAAAAGAGAGATTTCTGCCGGGCTCAGGAAGAAACCCCTACTGATTACAGCAAGGGTCCTTAATATTTCTGCAGCAGCTCTGTTTGTTTAGTTTCTTCTGTCATATATGGATGGCATTGGGGAGACTTTATAATAATATAGTGTAATTTACCTGTAAATTGTTGCACATTATGATAAATGTTAAAGGAAATTAGTTTCAAATTAACATGTAAAAAGATAAATGAATGAACACAAATTGAAAGAAATGTAACAGGAAGAACAGAGTATTCGCATATATACTAAGTGATTGCATTGTCGCTGACTCTTTCTGGTGGTTGATTCACATATTTTCTAATTGTTAGCTGGATGTAATAGTCTTCACATGGCAGGGAGGCCACCAGTTGAAGTTCCCCATGATATAGATTTTTAATACATGGACAAAATCTCTAAAGTTCACACCAGAAGGACCAATTTTCTGCAACAGAAGAGGCTGCTAGTGAGCTCTTTGAAATATCTCACTTGGTGCCAAAGCTTTTGTTCTTTTGTTTAAAACTTCACCACGAGCGTCATTTGCATGTCTGCCTAGTAACTCGTTTAGCACGTTTGAAACAACAAATGAACACCTTTCGCTCAACTGTTTTTTCTGACCCCACCAGCTGACTATTTAGAGAATTTAGCACTTTTCAGGAGTGAAAGCCTAAAAATGCACAGTAGAAATCAGACATGCTTCAACATTGTACAATATATAAAGTAAAATGTGTTACTTTTTGTCTTTTTTTCTTTTACATGTTTTATTTATTTAACATCAAAGTATGTGAAGCTATGGTGGTGGCCCCTCTGAATCTGATTATGAAATGCTAAATTAGCACAGTAGTACTCTCTCAGTGAAATATACCCCGGCACCCCCACAGATTTTAAGCTCTACAATCTGTTACACACCCCTGAACATGCTGCCACAGTGTGTGGGCTACTGAGTTCAGATTGAGCACGCTTTTCTGCCCCCTCACAGATGCCACAGTGCACCCATCTGCTTCTGACACACACCCGTACGAGAACCAGGACCCCGCCAGCATGCCCCCTGATGTGGGTTACGGCTGTAAGATGGTGAACGGCGTCATGCATGTGTACACCAGCAGGGACATAATGGAAAAGTAAAACATTCTCTTGGTGTTTCATGCTCAGTATGAGAAGTTGTATGTTTTTAGACTCACGTGGAAGCAGGCAAAATTGTTTAACTGTAATATTGCTAACAGGAGCACAGAGCTGGACCTGCCATATCCAGACCTGCAGGACTACATTGCTGATATGAACGTCATGATGGCCCTCATTATTAATGGACCGGTGTAAGCTGCAGTTCCCAATAAATGCTGTTGACTTAATTATTGTATATGAGATACATAATACAGCCTTGCAAAAGTTTTTCTAGCCCTCAAATTTGTATTGCCATTTTATTTTATAGGCCAACATCATGTGCATAATTATGGAGTGGAAGAAAAGGGTTCCAGGGTTTTCAAAATGTTTTATAAATACAAATCTGTAAAGTCTTGCATGCATTTGTATTCAGCACCCTTTATTCCAAGACCCTCAAATGAAATCCAGTGAAACCAACTGACTAAATATCTATATATAAAATCACCAGTGTGTAATTTAGTATAAATCCAGCTGTTCTGTGAAGGCCTCAGAGGTTTGTTAGAGAAAATTAGAGAACAAACACCACCATGAAGACAAACGAACACAGCAGAAAGGCCAGAGTGAAAATTGTGGAGATGTGTGAAGTAGTTTATTGCAGGAATTTTTATTTGTAAAACAACTTTGAAAACCGTGTATTTTTTCGTTTAATGTTACATAATGCACAACTTTGTGTTGAGCCACACAAATCACAAATCAATATAAATTAAATTGAAGTTTTTGACAAAATGTGAAAAAGAAGTGAGTGCTATGATTACTTTTGCAAAGCACTGAATATTTCAAATCAGTTTAAAACCAAATAGTCTGCCGCATCGTCTCCCTTCCCCATAGAAAGTCCTTCTGCTATCGTCGGCTGCAGTATCTCAGCTCCAAATTCCAGATGCACATTCTGCTAAATGAGATGAAGGAGCTAGCAGCACAAAAACAGGTCCCCCATCGAGACTTTTACAATATCCGTAAGGTAAAAATCAAACCTTTTTGTACATCATCATAATAAATGGCAGTAATCCAGAATCAGAAACCTTTTTTTATTCCTGTTTGTTTTACAGGTAGACACTCACATTCATGCTTCATCTTGCATGAACCAGAAGCATCTTCTTCGTTTTATCAAAAGAGCCATGAAGAAGTATCCAAAAGATATTGTGCACATGGAGAAAGGCAAAGGTCAGACACTCATGGAGGTATTTGAGAGTATGAACCTGACAGCCTTTGACCTTAGTGTGGACACTTTGGACATGCATGCTGTAAGTTAAACACCTTTTAAACTGGAGCTGGGATAATACGAATAAAAGACTGCAACAAATAGTTTTATCTGTTTCCTGTCTCCAGGACCGCAACACATTCCATCGATTTGACAAATTTAACGCCAAATATAATCCCATTGGCGAATCCATCCTGAGAGAGATCTTCATCAAAACTGACAACTATATCGAGGGGAAATACTTCGGTCACATTATAAAGGTCCTCATTAAAAGCATAGACCATCTCTTTCACTTTAGACACTGCCTGTAAAGTCCTGACTGTATTGTTAAAGCACTAGCGCCCTCTAGTGACTGTTCTCTTCACTGCTTCTCAGGAAGTGATGGCTGACCTGGAGGAAAGCAAGTACCAGAACGTGGAGCTCCGGCTGTCCGTCTATGGGCGCTCCAGAAACGAGTGGGACAAACTGGCCAAGTGGGCCGTCAGACATCAGGTCTACTCCGACAACGTGCGTTGGCTTGTACAAGTGCCACGACTATTGTGAGTTTCTCCATTGGTGTAAATCCAACATGTACTCAAGTATACGCACTCAAATACTAGAGGGTATAAAGTGCCAGTACTCAATAAATACATATGCCGTTGAGAAAATGTTGATTTATGCAATAATAGAAAAACAGTTGGTTTAAACTGACTTTAATATATAATAAACTCAAGTTTTATTTAATGGTTTATAAATTTAATTAATCTGTTGTGTAATAATTTAATAACTGACACATTTATATAATTATTTATACTATTTTTTCTCATTTGTATAATGTGTTTATTGTTGTATTACTTAAACAATCCTATTAAAATATTTAGCAAATAATTTTTTTGATGTGACACTTTTAAACCAATATTTAATAACAGTTTTGTATTTGATGTCATTTTGTATATTTAGTACACTAAAAGTGTTAAAACCTTTACAGGGCTACTTTTATAGTACTTCATACGTTCATATATAAACACCCACTAAATTTAGTAGTTTTCCAACAGTGCTTATGCATAGTAATATACCTTTTTATGTCATTCTGCTTTTTACAGAGTAACACAAGTTTAACAAGCTGATATCCCAGCTGTGAGAAAGTTTTAATGCAAATTTGTCATTAAACTTTTTGAGTTACTCACAAAACAACCATATGCATCATTATTGTTATTATTGTTTGCTTGGATCACATTTCATTCATAAAATGTGATTTAAGGTAAACTTCCAGATTCAGTATCACATTGTTTATCTTTTATCCATGTTTTCTTGTTCATCTCATTCTAATAACTTCCTGTTCTAATCTTCATTTCCTGTTTTTTTGCTGAGGCTGCTTGCAAATAGGACAATCAGATGTACTTTATTAATCCCAGCATTAAAATCCTCCGTTGTGAGATTTATCTAAATGAATGAATTGGTTACTTCTTCTGCAATAACCTAACTTCCTCCTTTAGGTTTCCAAACAGCCAAATATCATTGCGAATATCCGGCACACTAAATAAGTGCAACAGTGATTAATTACTGAGTAATCAATTTGTTTTTGTTCTTCTCTCAAAGTGATGTCTACCATACAAAGAGACAGCTGTCCAACTTCCAAGAAATGCTCGAGAATATCTTCAGGCCTCTGTTTGAGGTCACAATCAACCCTGGCAGCCATCCAGAACTGCACCTCTTTCTTCAGCATGTACGGCAACTTCACCGAGAATCTACGTGAATCCGATCCTCCACATTACCTTCACATCCTCCTCAGAGGGTTTTCTAACAGATCTGCACTTTGTTCCCTCACAGGTTGTTGGCTTTGACAGTGTGGATGATGAATCCAAACCAGAGCAGCATATCTTCAACCTGGACAGTCCCTTGCCAGCCAACTGGACAGAGGAGGACAACCCGCCATATTCATACTACCTCTATTATATGTATGCAAACATGACTGTGTTGAACCACCTGCGCAGGTAAGTTAGAACACACTTTAGTGGATCTGGTAGTTTAATGTAATTGTTGAAGGTCACTACCCAAAGAATAAATTCTCAGATCCTTTAGTTTTATCACTCATTTCTTTATTGCGTGCCACTGGAGAAAAGCTTAAAATGTAGATATATTCAGGCTGTGTTCCTCGCTGGGTTCCCACTATTTACGCTGTGTTTTAATTCCAGGCAGCGTGGGTTTCACACCCTTGTTCTGCGCCCTCACTGTGGGGAAGCGGGGCCGATCCACCACCTGGTGTCTGGGTTCATGCTATCAGAGAACATCTCCCATGGACTGCTGCTCAGAAAGGTGGGACTCCAAAATCACAATCAAAATTTGTGCAGGATATGTTTTTATTGTAATTTGAAGAAACTTAAAATTTAAAAGAACTGGTCAGAACATCAGGCCTATTGTATACGAATGTTTTTAGGTTTACTTTTACTTCTTTAAAATACTTTGAGAAATAAGGGAATCCACCATGTGCATGTTACAACATCATCTCCCTGTTTCTCCTCCAGGCTCCTGTGCTGCAGTATCTGTATTATTTGGCTCAGATCGGCATTGCTATGTCTCCTCTCAGCAATAACAGCCTGTTCCTCAGCTACCATCGTAACCCTCTGCCAGAGTACCTGTCCCGAGGGCTCATGGTTTCTCTGTCAACAGACGATCCTCTGCAGTTTCATTTTACCAAGGTCAGGCCTCACCAAATCACAACTGAAGTCAGAGTTTCAACAAAACCTTTACATTGAGGCAGCAGTGGCCTTCATCAAGATATAAAAAAAACTCTTAAAGACCAGCATTTAAATAAGTAATAAATAAACTAAATAATAATTATAAAGAGTAGGTATGCCTATACCGCCTACTTGAACTTTGTTGAATTTACGAAGGCCACATAACAAAAGAAGTTAATCATTACATACAATAAAGTTCTACAATAAAAAATTATTACTTAATAACAAATACTTTGAACCGCTTAACACATTGGTTTAGCCCACAGAGGTTTCCTGACCAAAAAAATAAATAGCATACATGTTATGTTATGGGCTGCACGGTGGTGCAGTTGGTAGCACTGTTGCCTTGCAGCAAGAAGATTGTGGGTTTGATTCCCGGCTGGGGGTCTTTCTGCATGGAGTTTGCATGTTTTCCCTGTGCATGCGTGGGTTCTCACCAGGTACTTCGGCTTTCTTCCACAGTCCAAAGACATGTCTGTTAGGTTAATTGGTCTCTCTAAATTGCCCTTAGGTATATGAATGATTGTGTGCATGGTTGTTTGTGTGTTGCCCTGCGATGGACTGGCGACCTGTCCAGGGTGTACCCTGCCTCTCGCCCATAGACTGCTGGAGATAGGCACCAGCTTCCCCGCNATGAGTGTGTGCATGGTTGTTTGTGTGTTGCCCTGCGATGGACTGGCGACCTGTCCAGGGTGTACCCTGCCTCTCGCCCATAGACTGCTGGAGATAGGCACCAGCTTCCCCGCGACCCACTATGGAAGAAGCGGTAGAAAATGACTGACTGTTATGTTATTTTTTATTGTTTTGTTTTTTTTTACTTAATAACTAAAACAAATATTAAAAAATCATTTATTTATATACATTTTCAGTCTGCTTTCATTTACTTTCACCTTATAAAGCACATGAAAATATAAAGTTTAAATGTATATTAAGAAAATGTACAATCATTTTTTGTCACCTACGCAGTGCTCCCCACGTTACATCCACACCCTGCGATGGTTTTTATTTAAGTTTTATGCAACAGACCCACACAAACTAGGGCATAGCTGTGAAGTGCAAACATAAATTATTCATGGTTCTAAACACTGTCATTTCACTGTGGTTCCAGCTGCAAGTTTCTACCAGCTTTTCACGTGTAGAGACTGAAATTTGTTGAATATAAATTTTTAAGTCTTGCTACAGATTCTGGCATGGATTTAGGTCTGGATCATGACCGCACCATTATTACACATGGATATGCTTTAATCGAAACCATTTATTTGTAGGTATGGATGTAAAGTTAGCATGGTTGTCCTGCTCAAAGATTACACTCCTGGTTTTAAGTCTTTTGCGGCAATGGCTTTTTTTCTTGCAACTCTTCCATAAAGGTCATGTTTTTAGAGTGCACAGCTAATAGTAGTAGTGTCCATAGATGGGTCCATGTTTGGGTAACTGCCCTTAACCTGTACTGATTTAAGTGCATGTGTTTATGTTGTGAAGGAGCCCTTGATGGAGGAGTACAGCATTGCTGCTCAGGTGTGGAAACTGAGCTCGTGTGACATGTGTGAGCTAGCCAGGAACAGTGTCTTAATGAGCGGATTCTCTCATAAGGTGGAATTCATCTTTATAACACATTACATATTAACTTGCTTTACTGTTTAACTTTTATAAAATAGTGTATTGTTCTGCAGACATGTGTTATTTCCCTCTGCCCCCATCAGGTGAAGAGTTGCTGGCTCGGTCCAAACTACATCAAAGAAGGACAGGAGAGTAATGACATCAGACGCACCAACGTCCCTGACATCCGCGTGGCGTACCGCTATGAGACCATGTGTGAGGAGCTGAATTTAATTACACAAGCCATTCGCACAGATGAGCTGGAGACCATTGAGGACGAGGGGACACTGTGTATGGGAGCGGTGCAGGCAGAGACGTGAATGTGCAGCACAGACAGCTCAACACAGTCCATGTTTCCACATCAGGACATACAGGATACACTTGCATAGAAACATATTACACCTGTGAAAGATAAGAATAACCTTCCATATGGGATGATCATGAGCTGCTAACATCAGCAGTTAAAATCTGTGTAACCCCAATTTTCTTCCTTTAGTTTCTTGTAGTTTCTTGGACTGTTTGTTTGATTTCTGGTGTTGTTTCCAAAATGTCACTTGACTATTTCCTTCTACGAGTACCATAGGCTGTTACCATATTCTGTCACCATTTATGTTCAATGTCTGTAACTGTTGTACAACGCCTTACACATTTACAAAGTGAAACTGAATAATAAACAGAATCAAAGACTGACTGTGAAAAGAGAAAAAAGTTAAACAAGGCACTAAAAATAATATATCAGGAGCATGGAGTTCCAGTATTTGGCTACATTTCTGGCTATTTAAGGGTTTTATCAATGTTTTTTTTGCTAACTAAACACATTTTTTGAGCATCACAAAATATTTTACCACAATCTGTTCTACTCTTCTTGGTAGTTTCCTGTAAATTTACAGCATTTTATTTTACAGTTGGTACGTAGTTTGTTATTGAGCCTTGCAGCCACTGTTCCTGCTGTAACGCCAGACTGTTACGCCAAACTTACTATAACAGGAGTAAAAAGGTGAATAGATTTACCATCCTTGAAATTTTACAGCTCACTTCACAAAACGTTCAGAGCTATCTGCAGAGTCTGCAAACCTGAAAGTCGGTATCTGTCCACTAAAAAAAATTGTCATTCCTGCTTTTATTGAGTAGAAAACTCATAAGTACAGTGAAATTATAGGGTTTCATTTTAAAACTAGAGCCTGGCAAAAGTATTCATACATCTTGAACTTTTTCATGTTTGATTTTGAATGATTTTAAAGTGGAAGGAAAATTATTTTGAGCATTTTCTATTATAAGATTCTAATTGAATAATGTAAAAGTTTGGCATGCATTTGTATTCAGGCACAGGTCAATTCTATGTGGAACCACATTTTGCTGCAATTACAGCCACAGGTCTTTTGAGGTATGTCTCTACCAGCTTGGCACATTTTGAGACTGACATTTTTGTCCATTCTCCTACAGCTCAAGCTCATCAGATTGGTTGAAGAGCCTCTGTGAACATTAATTTGCAAAAGATTCTCAATTGGATTTTGGTCTGGACTTTGACTGGGCCATTCTAAAACTTAAATATTATTTGAACTAAACCATTCTATTATAGCTCTGGATGTATGTGTAGGGTTGTTGTCCTGTGGGAAGGCGGATCATTGTCCCAAACCTTCTCTTCCCATCAACTCTGACCAGGTTCCCTGTCCCTGCTGTAGAAAGGCATCTCCACCCCATGATGCTGTCACCATCATGGGCATTGGAGGGTTCAAGGAGGTATTCAGTGTTAGCTTTCCTGTTCACTAATGTTCTCTAACAAGGCTTTTCACAATACAGAGTTTTTGTACTGAGTTTAAATTACACAAAGATTGACTTTATTTACTGATTAAGAGACTTTGTAACAAGTTGTATTCAGAATGGTTTTATTTGGGGGTATGAGAGTAAAGGTGGCTAAATACAAATGCATGTCACAATTTTCAGATTTGTTCAAAAATTTAAAAAAAATATGTTTTTCCATGTCCACCGAATCCACTGAAGTTTGAGGCTGTAACGTGAGAAAGTCCAAAAAGCTCAAGGGTTGCAAGGTTTAACTTATTACAGATTTGGACTGTACCACATTACATCCCGGCACTTGTAGCAACAGTGTGGATACCTGTGAAACTGCAGGATGCCAATAAAAACAGAATACCATCTTTTCAAAGATGGGCTAAGTGTTTTAAAATCCCCTGATATTTCACAAACTACAATTTCGGTAGGTGGGTTTTGGTCTTTCAGCAGGCAAAGGTGACCATATTATTTTTCTCTACATTCAAAAAAGCTGTAGATAGTGATAATGGGATTCTGGGAAACAAATTTGATCTGCGTCTTGACATACATTTAGTGAGAAATTATGTTTAAGAGGCTGCCCCGGAGGCAGTGTGAAGCCTAATTAAAGGTTGCCAATACAAATCTTGGCCTAGACTTTTCTATGTAGTTTGCATGTTCTCCTTGTGGAGTACTCTCTGAAAACTCTTGTCCAAAAATGTGCATGTTAGATTAAATAGTAACACTAAACCATCTTTAGGTGTCTGTGCATGGTTGTTTGTCCCTGGATCGTGTTACCAAAAAAGCAAAATCTCCATTCTGAGTTACCTGCTATGTTTTGTCATATTTCTTAACAGCGATTCATTAGGTTGCATGAGGGCACGTCAGTATATCTTTCTAGGTTACAGTGATACTACACTTTTGTAGTAAAACATTTTACTAGCTTTATGACTCTGTATTTGCTGATGGTTTGACCTTTGTTCATCACCATGTGTTCTTTACAGAGACACATCTGAATATAGTGTTCAGTTTATACCCCTTGCACACAAAAAAGAAGGGGCAGATATACAAATAAATTATTTATAAGCTTGACCAAGTTGAAAGTTGTTTTAAAACTCCTGCCTTATGGATCCTGGTGTCATCAGGAGGGTTTAGGGCTATTTAAAATTCAAACAAATGTGTCCTTCCTGAAAATTGTATCAGTCCTATCTGGAATATTATTGCCATTTGTGTCTAAATAAATATTACTTATGTTGGAGTGTTCTTCTCTTTTATAAATGTAGCTGCTGATGTCTTTATTTATTGAGAAAACAAAAGTTATTCGAATATGAAAAATTAGTAATGTCTCTTCCTGGTCTGTAAATTAAATTCAAGGAACTGGGCAAATATTGAGCAGGCAGTGATTAGAAAGAGCTAGGTAAGCTTCTCTTTGTTTACCTGTTCATAGCTCCTGTACCTGTACCTGTTGATAAGTGGACGGCACAGATGGATGCATATTTTCAAACTCTTGATGTGGTTTGTAAAACCTTTTTTTTTCTTTGTCAGTGATTTAGACCCAAAAACATGACCAAATAAATAAACCTGGAAATCTAAAAGAGAATATTCACAAATAGTTGCTTTGTTCTGCAAAATTTTTATTTAAATGCAGTTCTGTGTCTTAGCCAGTAGCACAGATAGATTTAGAAAAATAATTTTAGTTTTTACAGAAATCTGATGTTCGTACCCTTTATGGTTTAATTTTGAAGGTAGTTTGTTTGTTTTCACTAACAAAAGTACAATGACAGTTAAAAACATCTAGGTAACAAAGTGTGGATTTTGGAAACTGGATTTCACAAATTATCGGTGCTGCTTTGTGTGATTCAGGGTTGATAACATCATAAAAGCCACAAGAATCAAGTAGATAAGCAGGCATTAATAAACTTGTTCAAATCAAAGCTCCATGAGGCAACCATCACCCTCAAGAGATGTGTGAAAAACTTCCACAAAAAAAAGATGTCCAATGAAAAACATATTTTGTGTTCATTTTAACACAAAGTGTATCAAAATATGTAACAAAAGTTTTAACACATTGCAGGTGTTGGATATTTTGCACATTTGTAGGGATCAAGGGAACAGCGCTAGGCTGGTTTAAATCTTATCTGTCTGACAGATTCCAGTTTGTTCATGTAAATGATAAATCATCTTTAAACTCCAGGGTTAATTGTGGAGTACCACAGGGTTCANTTTGTTTATGTAAATGATAAATCATCTTTAAACTCCAGGGTTAATTGTGGAGTACCACAGGGTTCAGTACTTGGGCCAATTCTCTTTACTATATATATGCTTCCAATAGGTCAAATTATCAGGCAGCGTAGGATAAATTTTCACTGTTACGCTGATGATACTCATCTTTACTTATCCATAAATCCTGATGAACCCAACCAGTTAGATAGACTACAAGCATGTCTTGAAGACTTAAAAACTTGGATGACTTTAAATTTTCTGCTTCTAAATTCAGACAAGACAGAAGTTATCTTTGGATCTCCGGAACATTGCCAAAATTAGAAATATCCAGGAATGACGCTGAAAAACTAGTCCATGCATTTGTTACTTCAAGGCTGGACTATTGTAATTCTTTACTATCAGGATGTCCACAAAATGCAGTTAAAAGCCTTCAGCTGATTCAAAATGCTGCAGCAAGAGTTCAGATGAAAATTAAAAAGATAGATCATATTTCTCCTATTTTAGCTTCCCTTCATTGGCTCCCTGTTAAATCCAGAATAGAATTTAAAATTCTCCTCACATATAAAGCCCTTAATGATCTAGCTCCATCATACATCAGAGAATTTGATTGTTCCATATGTTCCTAACAGAGCACTTCGTTCTCAGACTGCAGGTTTACTGGAGGTTCCTAGAGTCTCTAGAAGTAGAATGGGAGGCAGATCCTTTAGTTATCAGGCTCCTCTCCTGTGGAACCAGCTCCCAGTTTTAGTCCGTGAGGCAGAAACCCTGTCTACTTTTAAGGCTAGGATTAAAACTAGCTAGGATTGATAAAGCTTATAGTTAGAGTGGCTTAGGTTATCCTGAGCTATTTCTGTAGTTAGGCTGCTGGAGGACATAATGACCACTTTCACCCTCTTCGCTAAATTCTCCCACTACTCTCCAATTTTGCATAATTTGCTGTTATTTCAGCTTTTAACCTTGTTCTCTCTATTCTCTTCCTAGAAGCTACACCTGGCCTGACTCTGTGTCTACCTGTGACACCTTTCTGGTGAGGGGTATCGTTCAAGCTTCTGCTGGCAACAACTTAATGCTCACCTTCTACCGATGATCCACATAGCCCTGTCTTTTAGTGTTTAACCCTTTCTCTCTCCTAGACATGGCAATTGACTGAGCTTTTACTGTAACTAATTATATGTGCTCTCTTTCAGACTCTAACCTTGAAAACTGGTTCAGAGTTTATCTGTTCTGTCTTTCTAAATGAAACGACTAAAGGAGCTACATCCATTAACATTTACTTTTCCTTCCCATAGAAAGGACTCCTGGATCAGTGCTTCTTTGTTCTCTTTGTGTCTCTGCTCTGTTCTCTCAAACCCCCAGT
>JAHUTJ010041833.1:0-25968 GCA_036250325.1 Characodon lateralis
GGTTCCAAGACTAACTTAACTTCATTTCCAGATTCTTCAAGATAATCCTTGGTTCTCAAACATAAACATTGCATGGTAATGTTGCATCACTCTTTTGGTCATAATTTCCAATCATCTTTAATCAACTGTTTATATTGTACATAGCCCATTACTCCTCCCTATTATTTAATTGGTAGTTTAGTTGGATTGTTATAGCATAGTAAAGAGTTTGTTGATTGAAATATGTTTGACTTTGAGTTGACTTATTTTTGTTAATAAATTCTTGTATTTTAAGAAATTGTGTGAATTCATTCCATGTGTGTGCAGAGTTTATGCTGTTCAATAATGTCAGAGCTCGTTTCACACCTTACTATTTTGTCATAATACCATCGCCTTACAGGGCTGGTATTCACAGGACAACCCTTAACAGACTGAAATATTATTTGATAAAATATTAAAATATTAATATTAAATATTAAATAATATTCTCGGATTCATAATCACAACAGGCTTAAATACTGAGGTAGGGGTGGTAGTAGACAAAGTAAACAGATGTGCTAAGCAGAGGAAATAGGAAACAGCTGAGATAGAGTAAAAGCAGGGAGCTGAGGGAGGGAGACTAAATAACCAGAATGGGGCAGAAGAGATGATGGCCTCAGCGAAAATTTGGTAAAATCAGTCCACACACTCACCTTATTAGTTTTTGTTTTGTTTTGCAACTAACATGTATTTTGGTCATGTAATTCAATAATTTCTTTACTTAAACTAACATATTATGGAGCACACACATAATAGCACTGTGTGTTTTTTTTTTTTTTTGTTTGTTATTATATTTTTCTTTTTTGAGTTACCTGGATTGGGGAGTCGGCTGGTTCCTCTCCTGGCAAGAGGCGCAGAAAGAGAGCTGAGGACTTTGAAAGCATAATGTCAGTTCAGCAGGACCAACTATTTGCTTGTCAGCAAGGGGGGTGTTTAGGTTAACTTACATCATTTGGTCTTTAGGTAGTATTGATGTTTAGTTCTGTTTTCCCTATTGTGCGTAAAATGGTCTGGCTAAATCACTATATAGGTTAACCTTCTGTGTCTTTGTGTTAGGTCAGTTTTGAGTTATGGTGTGTATACTTTCTTTTCTCAGTTAATAGTCTTTAAGTTCCCATTTTGAGTATAGTTATATTTAGTTCACCTCTTTTATGGGCCCATCATTATTTTTTTTAATTTCCTTGGGTAAAATAAAGACCCTTTTGGAATATACTTTCCTGTGTCCATTATGCCTTTACTGCTTGATCCCTCACAATAGACATGAAAATATACTCAGGGGAAGAACAGAAATAATTCTACATTAACAAAAAACATGAAATTGAACTAAGAAACTAATACACTAGAAATAAACAAAAATGGTAACAGTTGGAGAACATAAACAACAAAGAAATGAAGAAAATGTGGGTATAGAAGAAACCTAAGAAACACAAACACCTAAGGTTCATAATGGAAGATAACTGGTCAGGAGCAGACCATGCATCTAATCACAGAATAATTTTTTTTTTTTTTTTTTCTTTTAATGAATTTTGAATGTAAATGTTAAAGCATTTCAAGGTGCTAACCTCTTAAGATGTAAAAAGGTGAATGCAAGGTGACACTAGATTGCCTGTCCTGAAAACACTACATGAAATAAAGCAGTTGGCCTATGCTACCCAGTTAATTAAAGGCACAGGCTACCCAGTTAATTAAAGGCACTGAATATTGAAAACTGCCCTTTTATATTAGAAATTTTAAATTATTTTATTTTTATATATTGTTCATTTTAGATCTATGATAAAACATAAATAGTGTAAGTAAATATTGATAATAGTTAAACAGTTTTTTTAAGTGACTGAGGTGGCAGTGTACTTTTAAGAGGAAGGTCACTGGTAACTCTTGCCCCACACATTGGCCATCTAGCCAATAGTTAATTTGCAGGACCAGTGATTGGTGGGGTCTGTCTGTTAAAAAGAAAAAAATTTATTTAATACATTTATATGATATATAAATGCATATAAATATATGTTTTATATGTTTATTCATATAAACATATAAAAGCAACACATTGAAAAAAAAAAAAAACAATCTCACAAATCCACATTCTGACAAAGTTAACTGCTCACAAATGACTAAATAACCACAATGATATATAGCATAAAACTGTAATATTGCTAGGCACTAAATATGCACTTTTAGGAGCAGCATTTAAGGTGTTAAAGATGAAGCTTGTCTCCAAGGTGGGCTGGACTGATGCTGGCTGTGGAGGATGACTAAGGTGGAGAGGTTAGGAGAGGAGTGAGCACAGCTACAAGGGCCTCTGTCCCAGGCCAGTCTGCGAGTTGCAGCCCTGTGCTGATAAGACTGTAATAGTCCTCCTTAGAGGACCCAGGGCTCTGCTCCCCTTATTAGTCATTTATCACACCTGGCAGCCTCACTGAACCATAATTACTCTTCCCTTATCCCCCTGCACTGTCATGTCCATAAGAGCGGACTGGGCTGAGGGGGAAGGGAGAGAAATAACTATAAGAAACAGTATTTAGAGAGAGAGTGAACTCAGAGAAGAATGGAGGAAATAGAAGAAGAGAAAGGAGAAATAAACAGTAAAGAATACATTTCTGTAAACTTAACACACATCTGTAACACAAGGCAGAATGCCAACCTAACAGACACAAAACTCGTCTCAAAAAATAAAGAACAAAAAGGCACAGTGGTTGCACAAACCTTTTAAAATCCCTCTTTAATATACCGTATGGATGCAATGATGGAAAGGAATGTAATCTCACAGATAAATACTTTGCACACAGAGTAGCCCCTGTGCAAGAAATGATAACCAGTTGTCCACACTAAAGGTCTGCTAACTATCCAACAAGACAGGGTTTAGAAAAAAAAAAAAAAAAACACCTTAGAAAACTGTACAAGCACAAACAACCCTTATGATACAAACTGATTTTCAGTTAAGGATGCATGACCAGGCTAAATAATTGTTTTTAATACACTGTAGTATATTCCGATTTAAAAACAAGGTGAATTGTAATACAAGTGTATAATATATTAACACAGCATTGCTTTAATAATTGAAAAGATTGTGTCCAGCATTATGTATACAGCTAGTTAAGTAAGATTTATCTTACTTAACTAGCTAAGTAAGCTAAGTAACTAAGTAAGATTTATCTTACTTAACTAGCTACAGATATTTTACAGAAACTTACAGTTATAGATACTAATATTGCCATGCCGATCTTTGCATTAGCAGTGAAAAGCTCTCCTCCTCATACCATAAGTTGTTTAACTTTGTACAGGCTGTCCTTGCCTGTCTGGTATAAACACAATGCTAAGCTTGTCAAAACTGCTTGCCGCGCTAACATTTCTTTCACGATTGAGCTACAGGGACATTTGCTCTGCAAAAGATTTTATTTTGTTGCCACGTGCCTGGCTGTCACGAAAGCGCTCCCCTTACACTGTAAGCAGATCCAGATGTGAGCTACATGCTTCCAATCCTGAGCTTAAGCTTGCCAACTACACACCCCAAAACCGCCCAAGCCTAAACAACTGAAATCATCTCTCACACCACAGTTAGTTTCATTAGCCAACAGGTTTCACCTTTCACAAAGACAACCATTCCAGTACGCAAAAACTTTAGAGTTGTTCTGAGATTTCTCACAATATAAATCTGGTCTTAATTAAAAACACCTTTTTAAAATAACTTGAAGCCCTCTTGAAGGCTACATAAAATGGCAGGGATCCAGTCCTTGCCAGACATCACTGTCAGCACCTTGGTAAGTTGTTCTAGCATGAACTGAAATATTCTGCAGGCTGTGGATAAGTGTTCCACTAATAGATATTCATAAAGAAGCTTTTTATGGCCTCAGTTTAAAAAGTAATCTAAACACTCAGTTCAGGAGGAAAGGGCAACTAAGACACACATCTAAATCAGCATATAGTAACAGTTTGAAGCACACATCCCTGGATGACCTGTCCAATTGCGGATGCGACCGGAGAGAGACGTGCCAACAGTTGTGTTGTCCTTCACAGATGGGGACCACATCAGGACTCACACAGAAAAGTCCAGATGTGTGAAAAGAGGGGGAACAGAAGGACTGCAACAGGGAGGGAGGTGGGGAAAGCGGGAAGAGAAATGGGATTGCATGAATTTTGCTGTCATTAAAAAAACCCAACAGATGTGTAGATCCCATAGGAGAAACATCTGGCTTCCCACTCTCTCCTTCATGCACGCACGCACGCACGCACGCACACACACACACACACACATGCACAGAAAAACTTTTAATCAGCCATGTAAGGTGGAAAATGGCTAATGTGCTTAGCGTCTTCAGATCCATATTGCTGCCTTTCTCCATTTTAACAGGCATTTTATGAAGCACCATCCTTAATAGCCACTCACTTATAAAACAAAGCGGTAATGACATGCAAATGACTCACAGGGAAACACTGTAAAGAGGATGTGATGTATGGGCCGTCTGTACATCACAAACAAACACATATTGAACAAAATCTCACAAACAACAAAGAAACAGTCCATAAATCCACTTCTTTTGTTATTTTCCCACATACAAATGAAATCTGTTACCTGCACTTTGACACCACAAGGTATGCTCAGAAATACAGTGGATGAATTTTACTTAATTTAACAATATCCACTATGACTATACAATTACCCAAAAGCACAGTCGTCATGGCAAAATTTCTGTGTGCACTGAAGAGAGCTGTACTACACTGCAATATATCAGAATGCAAGAGAGACAAGCAAACACTGCACACCTTAATCCATGGATAAATTCAGCACACTAAACACTGTAAATTGCTTGAAATTTTAAAATGTTATTGGAAAATTAAAGAAAATCTCTGTACTACAAAAAATAACAGCGTTTCAAACTAATAACTAAAGAGTTCCAAAGAAGCCATCCAGGAAAACTAAGATGCTGTTTCTTCTCAACATCCCTAGTCCTAGACCAGAGCAATATTTTCAGCTTTAAATGGACCAGTTTTATTTTTTGGGTAGTCCATGTTGTTTGGGCAGGTGTGAAAGCTCATCTGAACTATGGTGCAGACTAAACAAGCAAACTCTACTCCACCCTAAAACATGGGTCTTGGCTAACTTGGATGTAAACTCTGGTGTTGTTTTCATACAATGGAAAAGCATCACCATCCAACAACCTAAAGAAAGTAAATTAACCAAAAAGTGAAAGAGCGGTCTCCAATATGTATGTTTTATAGTATGTGTGATCCAAAAATGTTTAAATCCTAGCTCAGCACCTGTGTAACAGGATCAGCACATCTTACTCTCTGTCTTTGTTTCTGTAATGCTGCATAAAGATAAAAATGCAGATATCTTGCTTTCCTACTAATGGTAAGTTATTTTAATAGTTAATAACCAGGTAGGATTGTCAATTTTAATATCCATAAGTCAATTTTTCCTAGTACAACGTGACATTTCAGATTTCCAGATTTGCATCCTTCTTACCCACAATGAACATTTCAGCTGTCTCAAACATCATTCTTTCTGGGAAAAATGGCATTGCTTTCTCCATTAATTTGCACTGGGCATGCAACTGCACCTTTCCATAAAAACATTCTTTCTATCTATATGGACATTTTGAAAAGCTGAAATTGAATTCTAACAAGGGGAACCTCTCATTTCAGATTATTATAATTCAATTGGGAATTAGAGATAGGTACAGCTTTTTTATTAAATGTTAAAATGGCATGCCTACCACATTGCTGTTTATAGTGGGCAGCTTCTTGTGATTGTTCCCCAAATTAGCAGTTATTGAAAGTGTTTGCTGTTGTAAGACATTGTCCAGGTGGTTTGATCCACCTTCACAATCACAGTGTGAAATTATTAAAATCCTATTATTAATATGAAATTCACAAATGTACAGTTTCTATGATTTTATCATGTTCAAAATTCACAAATAAGTAAAAAAAAAGAAAAAGTGGATTGGGTGGATTGGTGGATAAAAAGTAAGAGTTTTACAAAGATCTTCAACATTATTAGTTCCTAAATGAAAACTGACAGTCGAGCCAGTTTGACAGCACAAAAAAAGGAACATTGAACTTTGATGCCTGTGTGTGTGTGTGTGTGTTGGGGTGTGTGTGTGTGTAATTGGTAATTAAACAGCACAGAAACAACAAAGTGGATAAATTGGCAGTGCTAACCTGGCTTGAGAGAGGCTACAGACAGAGCAGCCTAATCACGCTGACTGACAGTAACCGGACTAACCCAGGACACACACATAAACATGGATGATTTTCATTTTTTCCAGGCCAACAGAACCAAGGAGAGCGATAAGAAGAGAGGAGGGAGTCTAGCGGTGTTTGTAAATAATAGATGGTGCAACTCTTGGCATTCAAGTGTCAGAGGATCTGCAGTAAGGACATTGAGCTGCTAGCTGCTGGACTGAGGCCATATTATTCGCCACAGGAGTTCACACGTTAATGCGATTACGGCGTACGTCCTCCCTCTGCTTATCCCTCAGCAGTCTGTGATGTCATCCACACTGATACCAGCACACTCAAAACACATCATGCCCAGGCCCATTTCTTGATATCTGGGGATTTTTATCGTGTCTCCCTGTCCTCCACTCTCTGCACATTCACTCAGTATGTATTCTGCTGCACCAAAAACAATAAAACACTGGACTTGTATGCAAACAATTGGGGAGCTCAGACCATAGCCTGGTTCAACTCCAGGATGTTCTATAATCCCCTTGTACATAGAGAACCAGCTGTGACACATACAGTAAAGAGATGGTCTAAGGAGACTGAAGAAGCTCTGAGGGACTGAATGGTAAGACCTTACATAGTGGGAAGAGCTCTGTGGGAAGAGCTCTCATGGGGAGGACACTGACATCATCACAGACTGCATCACAGACTACATTAACCTCTTTGTGAACACTGTTCCACTCATGAAGGTACTGTGTTTCTCCAGTAACAACCCTGGATCAACCCTTAGATAAATGCTCTCCTTGAGAGGAAGGACAGAGACTTTAGATTGGGAAACAAAGAAGAAGATGGAGGACCAGCTGCAACAGAACAACATTAGTAGAGTTTGAAAGAGCCTGAAAACAATGTTACGTCACAGACCAAACCCCTAGGCTGTAGGAGATTTAAGGTGGGTGAATGATCAGAACCAATTGTTCAACAGGTTTATTCAGACACCACTCCCCCCGCCAATCACCCAATCTTAAATGCCTGCCTGCTTTGGTTCCCAGAACCTCACACCTCTCAGCTATCAGCCATTACCCACACCCTCCACTTGAAAAGATGAGAGGACTCCTTAACACATGTCCTCTCCCCTACCTCCACCCTGTCCTTTTCAACACTTCAGGTAAGAAACGAGCTGCAAAAAATTAAGGTGTGAAAGGCTACAGGTCTATATGCCATATGAGGTGCTGTGCAGATCAACTGTGTGGCATCATGGGAGACATGTTGAACATGAGTCTGGTAGCGTGGTACCAGTCCCTAAGACCACACATCCAAAGTACCTCAGCAGCTACAGGCCGGTAGCATGGACTTCACATCAGATCAAGATCCTTAAGTAAATCCCTGATGAGATCTTTGTTGGATCCGTGGCAGTTTGTCTACCAGCCCAGCATTGGGCTGGATAGTGCCATCATCTACTTCCTACACTGACCTTTGATCCACCTGGAGAAGCCTGGAAGCACTGTGAGGTTCATGGTCTTCTGAATCACCACCTTTCCCAGTGGATTCTGAACTACCTCAATGGTGGACCGCAGAATATGAGGATACGGGGCTGTGTCTAAGACAGGCTGGTCTGTAGGCACCGTTCTTGTTCACCCTCTACCCTGCAGACTTTCCATCAACATTTCTGGCTGCCATCTTCAGAAGTTGTCTCATGACCCTACCCAAGTTGGCCCAATCACAGGTGAGGATGACTCAGAGTGTAGACAGCAGATAAAGGACTTTGTGGACTGGTGCCAGCAGAACCATCGCCTGATTGAACGGACATTGAGATAGTGGACTTTTATTAGTACCTGGGTGTTCACCTGAACACTGAAAGTGGTTTCACAACACTGATGTTCTTTACAGAAAGGGGACATAATGCAGGTGGTGGGAGACAGAAGGACTCTAGCATAACATCCATGTTGGACCATGTCTCCCACCCCATGCATGAAGTACTTGCAGAACTGAAGAGCTCCTTCAGTGAAAGACTGCTACACCCTAGGTCCACAATGAAGTGTTATCACAGATTTGTTTCTCCTAGCAGCTGGTTGTACATTTCATTTAATCTAAGTATTCCAATTTTGATAAATGTACAGTATTTCTTTCTAAAATTGTGAATTTATCTTTATTCAATCAGTTCTTTTTTTGTGTACCTTCATGTTTTGTTTGCCTTTTACTATGCGGCACATACACCTGAATTTAGCAACTGTGGGGAATAAAGCATATTTCAATTGTAATCTAAAAATCTAGGAACTGTAGCCTTTTAATCATTAATATGAAGAGATTTATGATTGTAACAGTGTTTCAGAGCTATGAAAAAATATGCTTTAAAGCTGTTTGAGCAGAGACTTCTTGGGACAGTTGTCAAAGTCAACTAGTTTTTCTCTAAAGACATCCTTTATTTCAAATTGGCAAGGCAATTTTTATCGAAATGTTTTTGTTATTAAGTTCAGGATAGTTTCGCCAAAAGAAATTCACGGAAATCAGCATAAGCACTAGGTGCCTGTAAATGTAAAGAATACCCACGTGTCAATTCAGTCACTATGCTGCTCTCAAGCTGCCAGAGCATCTGCATCCTGACTCCAATTAGGAGAACAAACCACAGGGAGGCACATCCACCATCAGGAGTTCAAAGGTCAGCTGACAGGAAGGAAAGAAACAAGCCAGCCAGACAGGCGGTGTGTACAGTAGACAGAGTAGCAATGAGACTCTTCTCTCTGCATTAAAACTGAAATAAAAACCCCAAAATCTCCCTCTCTGTCTCTCTCATGCTTGTGCTTTCACTCTGCATGTCCCTGTCACATCTTTAGTGAGCTTCCTCATTCCTCCTCTCTTTTTTGGTCTTGTTCTATTTATGACTTCCTCTGAAATCTCGGTGTCTCCTGCAGACTTATGTGGTCCATAAATCAGGCTCTGAAAAGGACAGCGGACAGGGGGAGGGAGAGGGAGATGGAAAATCAGAGGGAATCCTTCGCTGTTGTCTGAGAAAATGTTTAAAGGCCCACCTGAGAGCTTTAAAACTGAAACTTGCTGGAAATACAGTATTAACCAACGCACGCAGACAATAGGACCAGCAGCATTGAAGCATTAAAAAATGCCACTGTGACAAGCAATAAGTGTCAAGTTTTCCTGTGAAATAACACAAGAGCCGTTAATTCCTTTTCAATGTGAGTTAATTACAATACATTTCAGATAACAGGAGCCAGATCTTTTTTTTTTTTTCCTTTTCACAGCTTATTAAAATGCTCTGCAGTGTTGCAGCATTGTGTTCACTGGCATCTGCCTCCAGTTTGACTACATTTGGACAGAGAAGTTCAGCAGATGCATGCCAGAGACTTGTATTGGACTCTGGGGTGATTAATTTTTGAAGTGTGTTGTAAAGAGCTATGAGATCCATAAACAGAAGAGTACACAATAAGCAACCTCTGGATGGCAACCAGCACAACAAAGCTCACAAAGCCCTATAGTCACATATAGCCAAAGGCAAGCATCATTTCTCCAAGTTACTGTTAAATCAATATAATTGTTAACATATGGGAATTAGAATGACATTCTATTTGGATCTCATTTAGTAAACATTTTAGGTTTAAAGATACCTATTAAGATAACTATAGTTGTTGCTCTATGTGTGTTTGCTACAGTGTTCCTGCCTTGATATTCTTAAGGGACAAGATTATTTCATATTAAATTGTTAAACATTAAGGGGCATCTTTCTTCATATTTTAGACTCAGAAAAGTCAAAGGTATTTAAAGTATGATACAAATAAAAACAAATTAGGCATTTCTATTGCTTTTTAAAGTTAATACAAAATTATATGCAGTTTAAAAGCACTTTTCTGAAAGATTCATGCCCACTAAAATATGGATGGTGGCAAATTATCTGAAAATATCTCATGGTGATAACAGATCAGATTACCTTCTTGATAAAAAAGACCCATTCAATGGGAATATGTTTTGTGGATGTGTGGTTACTTGTTCACCACACAGAAAAAGAAAACAGTGAGTGGATTTCTTTGGAGCCACCATAACCAGTCTTGCCATTGGAAACACTGTTTTGTCCCAAACTAATGAAGCAACGGAAACTAGGACTCAACTCAACGATTCAACATTTGACTGCAGATACAACCTAAGTATGTTTACTTCCGTTTAAATCACTAAATGTGTAGTATTGGCTTGAAAAGGCAAATATATTGCTGTGAGAAAACTGACTGTGAAGAGACTTACAGAGGTTGAGCGGTGTAACTGATGGTGAGTAACATTTTGATAGCTACATTAATGTAGTGTAGTTAAACCTCCACAAGAAAAACAAAAAAAAAAACTAGTTTTGATGGAGAAAAATTAAGACTTCCACAATTTGTGCAAGGCTGCTCTTGTACGATGCATTCAACTGTTCAAAGAAATGGAAAGGCTGTCACCCTTAGGCAATAGAACTAGGGAAGAAATGACAACATTTAACCTCACTGCTATCAGAATTTTAGTGCTTTGAAAGGCAGTTTTCATCACAAGCAGCTATTCACCACTCTGGTGAATCACACGCATACTGGGCTCACAATGAAGCATTTTCAAATTCCTTTGTAGAGTGCTGTTTTTTTCAGTGTCCAAGCTACTGCTCTAAGAGAGGTATCCTGTTGTCTGTTGTCCCCTGTCACAAATTAAATATTTATTTTATTTAGTCAAATTTGAGCTGGAGAGGCGAAATGGTGGCAGAGTGGTAAAGCGTGTGACCCATGTAGGGAGGCTGCAGTCCTCAATGCAGCCGTCATGGCTGATTCTGCATGTCTTCCCCTCTCTCTTTCCACCCCAGTCAACTTACAAACTAAATGCCACTAGTGCCACAAAATAAATAAATAAATTAAGTTGGAGTTGTTGCTATAGCTACTTTTGTTTTCGGTGAACATTAAGTTGGGCATTGAATCCCAAGCTTGGCAATGCAGACATAATGTAATCTTTCTTTAGTGTCCTCAGCTGTCTTGTGCAAGATTCTTCCTTCCACGCAGTTTTACATATTTGTCAGTTTCTGAAATAGAAATAAAATTTACCGTTACAAACTAACTCGAAAAAGAAAGTTGTAAAAATGATGAAATATGCCATGTAAGCATTATTTTAAAGTGTAAGTCACATTTGTGAAGTTCAAAACAATAATTTGCTGTCACTGTTTTATTAATTTATATGCTCTAGTGGCTGAGGCAGAAGTGGGTTGGGGGGTGGGGTGTTTATCAGCTTTCTTTTAAAGCTCCACCTACTTTTGCTCTCACTAGAATGTGTGTCCATCAGGCCTCATTACTCTAATGGCAGTGGCAGTGATTAAGGCTTCCTGGCTACAGACCCCTTTGTTTGTTCGCTTGCATTTCCCCTCCATAAAGAAAGCCTTCAAGATGCCTGCAAATCTGCTCCCCCTTCCACCAACCTAGCTCTCATGGGGATGCAGTCTTGTCAGTACAACCCTAGACCTTGGAGTTATCACATGGGGGCTGGGACAGGTTATCACATTTAAAGAGGAGGATGTGAGAAAGTGCTCAAGTCCTGCACATATGCTGATAATATGGTTCGCTGAAGGTATTTAGCTGCAACAATACTGGTCTAGACCTCTTTCTCTCTTAGATCCAGGCAGTATTTAAAGCTTATTTCAGTATGAACACATAGAAGCACACATAGGAGCACACATCCGAATTATCCAGACAACATGCAACACAACATACACAGAGAGGAAACCTGCAAAAAAAATGTAGGAAAAGAATATTTGATTGAAAAATAATGTTTGTGCAAAAGTGACTAAGTCCTGTTTTAAAGATATTTATTTAAACTTTTTTTTGCAAAAATAAGCTGCATTGGTCCCTAAAATTCCTCCTTTGTTTTGTTGCAAAGAACCCTGTTCACTAACTTACTTGAAAAAGAAGCTATTCTTTGGTTATCTGTTCGCTTGACACATTTTAAACATTGGCAAAAAAATAAAAATAAAATAAAATTCTCTAAGACATTAGACAGTTTTATCTGCATCCCTCTCAATTCCATGCACCACATAAAGAGAAAGTGTAGACATTTATTGTTCTTTGTACAACATTACTAAACCAACCTTGTCTCTGGCTTCAGTCAAGCACTCAATCATGTGGGGCACTCAGCTCGGCCTTCTTCAGTTTCACTCTATTTAGTCTTCTTTCTTGCAGCTTCATTCATAATGGATAGCTCTTGCTCGCTGTAACGAGGAGTCTATCAACGGCTAAAAATCTTGCTACGGATCTGAGATACAACAGCAGTCAGTCATAGGCACAAAATCCACTTGTTCTTTTGTCCATGGTACAGACAAACAGAAGTAAAAGGGACAAAGTACTATTATGGAACAGGCAACTTTTTTTTTATCATAAAAACACATGTAATATAGGGATGCAACTAAAATCAGAAAACTAAGAAAGTAGCCCCCCCACCCCTAACCCCTAAAACAAAAATGGGTTAGCCTGTAAATACAAATGCAAAACAGCATTTTTCTGAGCACATAGATAAAGTAACATTTTTGATATGTAAAACCATAAGTTTATTCTACATTTGATATTAGCAATTTTTACCAAAGGAAGTCGAATGGTGCATTACCATTCATGCCATTGTATTTAAGTTTATTTGGTGACAAGTTAATAATATCATTAAATCTGAAAATTCCTCAACAGAAAGTTTATGGGGAGGCTCACCAGCAATTTAAGCAAAACACATCTTAAAATATAGCTGGAACTAATGTGGGAATGTTAACATCTTTAGTCGTAATTTGAAATATCAGAGCTCCTTTTGACTTTAGATACTTTGGCAAATATCAGCTGACCTTTTTAAGGCCTTGTCCACACGTAGGCCTATCATCCACACGTAAACTCCATTTTACATAACTAAAAACAAATAATCCTGAAAACTCTGGCCAAAGTGGAGATTTGTAAAAACTCAGTTAATGAGCCTGCGTGTGCACATGATCAAACTGACTTTTACGGTTTGGCGTATTACTGTCTGTGACAAATATTGCGGCGATGACGTCAAATGTGCGACCATTGTTTATAGACTTGGCCGTACAGTGGAGTAAAAATGAATGAGGAATGAATCCCAATCAATACTATCTTGTGTTTTATCAATTTTATATTCTAAAACTGTGTTCAAAAGAAGTTCTACTTCTTTTTCTGTCCACACAAACGAACCTCCTGGCGCCATGTTTTATACCTAACAGGAAGTCGTGATTGTTTTGAAGGATTGTGATTGGCTGACATACATTTCATTTTTGCAGTACACTGCCTCCTATGCGTTATTTACAAAAAGTGTCTTGTAAATAAGTGTTTAACACGACGCTCAGTGGCGTATTTCTACATGTTGGGTTGGATAAAAACTTTTCTGAAAAACCTCACGTGTGTACAATATTATTTTTTAAAACAATATAGGGGAGATATTACTTTTTTTAAATACCTTGCTACATGTGTACAAGGCTGAAGTGTCTATATGCCTACCAAAAGGTCCAGAGGTAAAACTATAAACATTTGTTTTAACCTTTTAAATTTAAGAGAGCTGCAATAATTATATGAACATACTTTTCCTTACCTTACGTACTGTGGATATTTTAGAAGAACATACACTAATTTCTCTTTGTATAGGGCCAAGCTCATTCAGCACACATAGAGGCATAATTAAGAAATGTTTTTTAAGGGGGTGGAACAAAACTTAGAAATCATGTAAACTCCATCAGCAAAGCATTGGCAATGTATTACAGCGTTAATCATATCTATATAATATTTTTAGAATCACACTTTTTTTTCTTTTCAAGTAAACCTTTGATTATTTTTCAGCAAATCAAAGACGAACATGATTCTTTATGTATTACAACATCATTAGAATCAGGTTTATTTGCCAAGTTTGTGCACACAAACAAGGAATTTGACTTTGGCTCCACTTCTCTCCCAATGAAGACCTTTCAAATAGAAATACTGTATGTAAAACAGAAAACAGAAACCTCTGACTGTTAAGTGTTCATCAGAATGACAGCCTGGGAAAAAAAAAAAAAAAAAAAAAAAAAACTGTCTCTGGCAGCTGGTTTTTGTAATTAGCACTCTGTACACCAACCTGAGGGTAAAAGTCTAAACAGTTTGTGTGCAGGATATGTGGGGTCTGCAGAGATTTTTAGCTGCCCTTTTCCTGACCCTACAATACAAGTTCTGGATGGAGGGAAGGTCAGCTCTAATTGTCCTTTCTGCACACCTAAGTATTTGTTGTATTTTGGACCTTTCCTGTTTTGTGGATGAGCCAAACCACACAGTGATGGGTGAACACAGGAGAGACTGAATAGTGGCAGTGTAGAAGATGACCAGCAGCTCCTGTGGTAGGCTGTACTTTTTCAGGTGCCGCAAGAAGTACGGTCATTGCTGAACCGTCTTCCAAACAGTGTCCCATGTGTGAGGACCGTCTTAGGTCCCATGTAAGGATGGTTCCTAGGAACCGGAAGTGATCCACATTAGATACAGTGTTGTTGAGGATGATAAGTGAAGGCATTTTGGGGGGTGTTCTCCTGAAGTCTACCAAACTAATAAATCTTATGTCTCTTAACTTCGAAACGAAAGCTCAAAAGCTGCCTTGAAACTATGGCTTTATTCACACCTGCCTGTTTGGTCCGTTATAAGGGAACCAGCATTTCTCTTGGTCCGAACTTTTTTTTTGTGCAAGTGTGAATGCACTCATGCAAACCCACTTTTTGAGGTGGTCTCAGTCCGCTTCCAAACAGACCCTGGTGTGGTTCTCTTCTTGTGTGACTACAAACCGATCTTAATCCGACACAACTACAGGAAACATACGCGTTTTTGGACTTAACGAGCTGCAGTAGCGAGTGTTGTGAATAGTGAATGCATTGAAGACATCCCTCATCCGCTATCTTTTGCTTATCAACATTGCCTCCGGCATGCTGTGAGTCATGGCACGCAGAGCAGAGTGGGTCCCCTTCAGCTTGCAGCACGCATTTGCAGACGCCTTTCCAGAATTAGAAATCGAACGTTGTGAAACCATAATAACTGCACAAATATGCAGAACACAAAAGCGGCAAGCATTGCTTCCATGGGTTTTCCTTCATTTCCAGGTCTGTGTTCTGTCCCACCATAGTCATTTCTCTCCAATTGAAGCAAGGATTTTTATGTACATGGCACAAAAAACAAATTAATAAATAATAATAACTTTGCTTTTGGTCCAGACCAAACAAGTGGACCAAAGGATTTTCCTTGTGTGAATACACCCTATGAGTAAAGTCAACTTTCAGGAAGGTCCTTTGGTCCGCTTGTTTGGTGCAGGGTGTGCCCACTGAGCCAAGTTTCAGTGAAACAGAGGGTGGCTTTGAGTTTTTAGTATGGTGCAGCGCCATGGTGCTGATTTAAATTAATGTGTTCTAAACGTATCACCTATTGAATTTATATTTATATTTTAAAAAGGTACACTATTTACGGGTTCATACACCTATCATATGTGGATGAATGAGTATTCATATGCATTTTTACATGATGGTTAAAAAGTGCTGATAAAATAAATCTTTTTTTTTGTTTAAATCACACTTCCTTTGGATTATCATCAATTTTTCATAAGACTTACATTTTGAATTTTTGTTTTTAATTGACATTTTCCAAATATTTTAAACTTAAAAAAACAAACAAAAAAAAAAAAACAGAATTTTACCTCTCTTGTGGTAAAGTTACAGACCCAGACATCAGGTGCAGTCTTGCTCAATAAGAGGTCTAAAATGTAACTGTCTCATAAAAATGCTCATTGTGGCGTGACCCAAAACACCCCAAGAGAACCATCAGCTGTCAGACACAAAAACTTCATTATGATGACCATGCAGAACAATGTATGTCACAAGAGACCATCAAATAACAACATGTACTCAAAAAGAAAGCAAACAAGCACAATACATATACAACGACCATATGTAAACAAAGAGCAGTACGTGATTGTCCCACATCTGAGCCGTGAGCGGCAGAGCTGAGGACCTGTGCACAGCTGTTCTCCCCTGTACTGTCAGTAGGCTTCACCAGACAGGGCCTGTCCCAAAGGCCTGTACTGGGAGGCCTGCACACAGTCTGACATCTGGACTACACAGGAGATAGGGATTGTCCCCGCTCTTTGATTTTTTTTATCTTGCTGCCTCTCTTTTTATCTCACTCTATCCATCTTTGTCTGCATTTGTAACTCCAATCCTCATTTCTCCCTCTGTCTTTCTTTCTCTATTCTACTACAGGAAGGTCCACAGGTCGCAGTCACCAGGGAAAGGATGATGAACAGCTCTTACAACTGAGCCAGATGACTCTTTAGCACAGTGCTTTCCGCTTGCTCCTTTCATTCTCTCCTCTTTCTCACCATCATCCGTGACTTTTTCTAACCGTACCTTCTCAGTTTACACACCGCTCATCCCATCCTGCCAGAGCTGCAAAAGTAAAACAGTTCATGCACAACCTCAGAAGAGCTCAAAAGGTGGTGTAAGTGCAATACCTTAAATTGACCTAATGTGTCAAAGAAAGTACATTTTTTGATAGGCAAATATATCCAGTTTAAATATTTAGAAGCACATGTAAAACCATTAAAGAAAATTCCCACTAAAAACCTTCATTGTTTTTTAAGTGCATAATTTTCTATTGGACAAATGTGTCTCTTCGGGTTTAGAGCAGTTTATTTACCAATCAGGTGACAGGTGGTTTAATACCTGGCTTCTCCTATCCTCAAGTAGAAGAGTTCTTGCAAAACATAAATAAACAGCATGTGCCATCATCAGTGTGTGACTATAAAGTAGAAATTACAGTTTTTGATTTAAGAGCATTTTCAAATCTGTACACATGATTGCTCTATTGAATGAATGATGTAGCTAGTATCTGTAGCTATTATCTGTCCACAAAACATTGGTGAGCTCTCTTGTAGTAAACACAGGTAGGGAGGACAAACTTCTCTTCCCCTCAAAAACAGTTTTTCCCCTACAATCACAATTTGCCCCAGTTGTTATGAAATAACTGGAATCTCAGATTTTGTTTAGACAAATATGAAGAATGAGTACACTACATTGTTCATGTCATGGCTACAACAGATACATTCTAGCATAGAGTAAACAACCATAACATAAAGGTGAAAGCCACTGTTGGTTTAGTTACAAAATGATGAGGCTTCTGTGTCAGATTAAAAGTACCCTTTCAGAATAACAACCTTTAAGCAGGTATCAAACATACATTACATTAAGCACACGTTTCTGTATTAAAAATGTTATTTTTGTTGGTCGGATATAATATTTAAATCTGAAATGTCATGTTTTCATTAGCTGCAAGTGGAAATCATCATAATTAACAATTAAAGACTTGAAAACATCACTCTATGTGTAATTAATCTATATGATTTGTTTCACCTAGTCAATTGAGTTACTGAAATTGTCGGGGTTTGGGTTGTGTTTTGTGTATATTGTGCTTGCAACACTGTTTTCAGTTTCCCAGATGGTGCTGGAGTTCTCAGGTGCGCTGGGGGACAGGTGTGTTTTATTCTGCTGATTGCATGAGGAGTATTTAAGCAGGAGGCTGCCAGCACTTTGAGCACTTTGACGTGAGAGTGTTTGACTACAGTGGTAATGAACTCAGCCACCTCTAGTCTAAGCTTTGTTTTCGTGCTCTTAGTAACTTTGTTTATGCTCCTTCGCAGGCTGAAACCCTGATTCTTGGATTTACCTTGCTGAACACAGACTTCAGTTTCAGAAATTCTGTGGGTTAAAACTTCCTGTGTTTTTAAGGACTTCGTTTTCTAAACTACTGACTTCAACTGGATTTCGCTCTGGCTGGCAGCCTTCCTGATTCCTCCGTTTCTTGGATCAAGACATTAAGCATACCCTGTCCACCCTCCAATGTAAGCATCTGCATCTTGGATAACTACGTGGTTTTTCCAGTCTCCCTCAAACAGCACCAGAGGAAACAACAGAACGAACTCTGCTCCGTAAGCAGAGACCCTGAATCCCTCAACCCCTGGCGACCTGACTGCATCTACTTGGTAAGCCGTTCACTTATTCAACTTAGTTATTTATCATTAGTTCTGCCTCATTTTAGTTCCTTGCCTCACCAGTTCTCTTCTCCTTCCATACAGTTGGAGATTCACTTGTTCATGTTCCTGATTACTTGTTGAACAATAAAACATTTTTACTGATTTTCGTTCTCCGGAGTGTACTTCTGTATGTGGGTTAGATCTATTCCAAAAACGACAGAAATATGGAGGTAAATTTGTCTCAATATTATTCAATCAAACAAAAAACTAATCTCAATCAAAAAATATTAAGTTGTGATCAAAACTTTCAGAGTTGTAACGATTTTTTTTTTTTTTTTATTTTTTCTCATGAAGAGAAAAAAAGTTATTTGCAAAACATTTCTTTTATTTGCGCATGTCAAAAATCTTTGGTTACGACTCTCGCTCTTTTGGTTTTGATGCTCTCTGTTTTTGGTTGAACTCAACAAATTTTGAGTGCTGGGAACATGTCTTACAGCATTCGTCTAAGACGTTTCCCTATTGGTTAGCACTGACTAAGGCGGCAGACTCTGTACTGTACAGTTTTGGAGAAATACACAACTCAATGTACCTCAAAATGCTCAACCATTATATGCATTTGTCTCACTTTCAGGAATTTATTTCTCAAACCATGAGAGGTGACAACACAATTTCTTCAGATTATATTAGAGGGTCATCTATATTATAACCAGAATTAATATTTCATAATTTTACTCTAAAGGTTTGGTACTAGTGTAGTATAAAACAGAATCCGTGTCGGGCAGACGGCATCCCATAATACTGTGTGCTGTCCTCACAACCTGTGATGCAGCTGAGGAGAGAGAACAGTCTGTTTTTATTTCCTGATGAAGAAGAGCTGTATCTTCAACAGGTGAGGGGAGTTTCCGGTCCAGGAGAGGTCAGAGTAGATCTGGATGCTCTTGCACTTTAAGCTGTCCAGACCACTTCCCACAGGACCTCATCGACCTCACCAAAAAGAAGCGTTTGTGGTACTTTGTTGGGGTAGTTGTGTATTTCTCCAGAAATCTACAGTGAAATTATGAAATACTAATTCTGGTTATAGCTTAGATTAGTTTTTGTTTGATTGAATATTGAGACAAATTTACCTCCATACAGAAATAGGTGAACTTTTTAATAATTTATTGAATATGACTGCAGATGCCATCTGAGTATTTTAACTTCCTTACTATTTTCCATATGACTACTAGCATAGCTTAAGGTTGACTTTACTTATGGCCAAATGACTCATAACATGATTACCTAAGTCATATCTGAACATTTTAAGTATTTTCAGAAACAAGAAAAAACACAATTTCAGCAAACTCATTGTATATTTAGGGCCGAGCAGCAAGGCCTGCAAGGGCCTATTGTAATCGTAAGGTTTCTTCTTTTTTCAGTTGCCTCTTTGCGGGGCAATTTGGGGACTTTGCCATGCACAAACACTCACACGATTTTACCCAAAATTGTCCCACCGCATGAAATTCTTGTTCCTTAATGTCTTTGACGGTGGGCGTGGCCAAACCACTTAGCCACGCGCCCAAACGTGAGATAGGCCGAACAGTAAGTCATAGAGATCTGAAATTTGGCACATTGGTAGAACTCCTCCAACCAAGAAAAAAAGTCTCTTGGGGGGTATGCCCTAAAATGCAAAGGAAGTCGGCCATTTTGGATCAAAGGCCAATTTTTGGCCGTTTTACACTTTTAGTCTCCTCGAACTTTAACAAACTCCTCCAAGGGATTTCGAGCTATCGGCTTCATATTTGGTCAACATGCAGTTAAGGCATTGGGGATTAAAAGTTATCAAAAACGTGAGTTTTCTGCCATGTTTAGGAGGCGTGGCCGGCGCACGAACTTGGCGTTCGTGCCGAAAGTGAAAAATTGCAATAACTTTCCCAAATAAATGCCAAATCACACCAAAGTTGGCATGAAGGAGGACCTTCGGGTTCCCGACGATCCTATGGGGTCATATGCTGATATCATCAAAGACACCCCCCCTGAGAACAGGAAGTCACCTTTTTCACCTTTCACCTTTGGAAAGGTACCTCTCTGACTCTCTTGACCCAATCAACTTGAAAGTGTGTCAGAAGACAGATAACAAGTAGGTATAACTTCGTTTGAAGCACAGTGACTTTTCATAAAAGGGCGTGGCCGTAGTGGTAAAGTTGGACATCACGCCATGGCCATACGTTTGGCTCTAATTTCCACACAGATCATCTGATCTGCACCAAATTCAATGTGATTGATCCTAGTCCAGTCCCCAACAGAGATCTGATGACACATTTGGTGGGCGTTGCCTAATTCGTCCACAGCACCCCCTAGAAAATTTTTTAAAATCAGCCCCAAGCCATGCTTTGACCGAGAAATGTGAAATTTGGTACACATATGTAACTTGTCAGGAACTACAAAAAAGTCTCTTGGAGCATTGGGTAGGAAGTCGGCCATTTTGGATTGAAATTTCCATTTTCACCCTGTTTGGGGTGTTTCTAGCCCACATATCTGAGCGAACTCCTCCAACAGCTTTTGACTTAGAGACTTGAAAATCACTCATTATACTCTTAAGGCAATGGGGATCTAAAGTTATCAAAAGTGTTTTGATACATGAAAGCGTGTGGGCGTGGCCAAGCCTCAAAATCTGACTTCTCGCCATGAAACACGAAACTGTTATAGTTTCTACTAGGAAAGTCACAGAGACCTGAAACCTTCTGAGATTGATCTGCCTTTGGCCCTGAACAATATTCACTGATCAGATGCTGATTAGGTGAAGATCATCAAGGCCCCGCCCCCTGAGAACAGGAAGTGTCATGCTTTCCTTTAGAGAGTCAATTTTTGATGTTCTTCACCTAATCAATGTGAAATTGTCCCATGTAACAGATAACATGATGGTCTTAGACAGTCACCAGTACTGACTGCTTTAGCTGGAGGGTGTGGCTATGAGGGCGTGGCGAATTCTGATGCCATACGTTTGGCTCTAAATTACACATGCATGGTCCGATTCACTCCACACTGAATATGGTTCATCTTTGTCAACCCCCAAACACCTCTATTGGATTACATTGTAATTTGGATCAATAGTGCCCCCAGGACACTTCAAGGGCTATATCTCCCTCATACATCATTGGATCCACTTGAAATGTAGTATACATGATCATGAGTTAATGATGGACATGTTGACACAGTCAATAGATGACATCACTTTAGCCCCGTCCACAAATAAACAAATGAGTGTAGCTTCCATATGGAAGGTCCAATTCACTCCAAAATGAATATGATTGATCTTTGTCAGCCCCCAAACAGCTCTATTGGATTATATTGGAATTTGGATCAACAGCGCCCCCTAGGACACTTCAAGGGCTATATGTCCCTCATACATCATCAGATCCACCTGAATTGTAGTATACATGATCAGGGATCAATGCTGGACATGTTTACGCAGTCAATGCATGATATCATTTCAGCCCCACCCACTAATAAACAAGTGAGTCCAACTTCCATCTGGAAGGTCGGATTTCCCCCAAATTTTTAATACTTCTCGCCAGACCACAGCGCCACCTAGAGGCAACATTTAGAATTGAACGGCATCATCAATGGTGGCATGCGGCTGGCGATGCCAGGCTCCCGCGGTAACTACATAGGCCGAGTTGCGCTGAGGTGCGAGGGCCTTCAATGCTTCTTGCAGCTTTAATTTTTATTGATATTGTAATAGTAAGCAAAAATATGACTTGGGCAATTATGATATGAGGCTAACAATATCAGAAAACTAATTTTAGATGGACGTGCATTCTATCCATGGTTTGATAGATGGGGTTCTCTGAATAACACCTTGACCACATTGCAGTTGTGCAGTTAAACCCTCACTAGTAAAACAATGACCAATTATTTTGGAAAAAAAAAAAAACACAATTACAGCATGGCTCCTAAATATAATGCATTTTGATTACATTGTTGTGTTGGTTTCAGAGTAACAGTTCTGCTTGAAATCAGAGCAAAACTATATGTACTTTAAAATTTTCAACAAAACAAAAAACAACAAGCAGCCTACAAATTTATTATATTTGATCAATTTTACTGGGGTGGTGAAACCTTGATTTTTTTTTTTTTTTTTTTTTACTTTAGTTATTTTTTTATTGATCCTAACAATATTGATTAAGAGTGTTTTGTAACTGTTCAAACTTTTTCAGTACTGGTTAAGCAATTTCTCCTCACATCTGCATTTGACAGAAAAACCCTTTCAAAAAGGTAAAGATTTTTAGTCTTTTTTTTTTTTTAGGTTAAATCAATTTTTATGTTTTCACTTTGGCTAAAATCCAAAAAGAGCAGACAACATATTTGAAGGAAACACTGTAGCATGTCTGCATGCTGCAGGAGACAGACTATGGCTTTAAGGCTTCTTATGAAGGAAAACTGATAATTGAGGATATTCCGGTCTTTGGCCTTTATTGATGATTCTGTAAAGGTCCACAGTCCTGTTTTCCCACCCTGGCTTCATCCAATGATCTGAGCATCACTGGCTACACTGACTTTGTTTCTTACTTCCACAAGATATTCAACTTATGCTAACATCTCAGTAATGCTTTAAAGAGCTGCCATAACCTTCTGTTATTCCTCAGGTTCTTTGTTCTTGTCTCTTACTTGATAAGGCATGCCAGCCGCCAAGGTCAAAGAGGCATGAGAGAGAGAAGAGAAAGAAGAAGGGGGGTGGGCTGAGGGTATTTCTCTGGTGTAAATGAATAGTTCTATCTCTATCTAGATGAAGAGGACGAACCTCATCAAAATGTTGTCTCATCCCTTCACAAAGCGAGACCACATTCAAGTCAGATAAATGAGAATTGTTACACACAAAATCATAATTACAAGCCAGTATATTCCCTCCAGCACAGAGGAATGACTTTATCAGGCACCCATTGGTCTGTTAGCTCGGGGAGGATCCTCTAAGCTCTTCTCTTGTCTGCAATCTGTGATTGTTGAATTCCAAGGGGGGTATCAGGGCTGAAAGGACTGAATTTAACAAACCTAATTATCATGCTTTAATTAGTATCAGGGGTAAACCTCGGTGGGACACCTGCAGACTTAATTTATATCCTGACAAGGGGGGAACAAGTGTTAATGTACCGTATTTATGATAATGCCCCAAAATGTGCTGGAGGTGCTGAAGGAAGCTCACCTCAACTCTTCCAGAACAATGTGAGAGGCAAGTAATTACAGAGAAATGGTCTGAAGTGTTCAGGGATCAGCCCCATCCCTGTGTTGACATACTGTTGTAAAATCACAACAAATGCCTTCCGCAGTAGCAATATTCCTCCATGATTGGAAGCCTTAAGTTTTATAATCTTGGAAAATCAGGTTGTCAAAAAGATTGAATTTCTTTGAAAAGATTAAAAATCTGTTATAGACAAATGAGATGTATGATAAAGAAAGTATTATGATTTAAGACAAAGAGGAACTGGGCAGTGTCTCTTGCAGGGGCCCATCTCAAGGCCCTGCATTGTGAGAAATGCTAGCCTTCACAGAAACTTCTTCTTGCACAAATAAATGGGACAATTGTTGTCCTATTAGTCAAAAATAGATGTGCCGTTTGTCTGTTTTGCTACCACAAGCAAAGCATTGCGTATGCTAAAATAGGTTAGCAGGGCAGGGAAGAAACCTGGAAAATTATTTATGCGCTGTATAGAGGTTGTATACACTGTTGTTAACCACTGCCGACATCCGCCTGGCCTGAGCGCTCTCTGCACCAAAAAGAGGAGGATGTATTTGATCTGGTATAGAGGTCACGCCATGTTGTCCTGACAAAAACTTGCGCTAAACACAAAAAACCTGAAGATGATGAGACCTGAAATGATGTTTAAAGTAGAAGGGGCTCTTAAAAAATTAAGGAAAAAGGTAATTACTGAATTGTAGACATCATTGAATGGAGGTTTAGAGGAAATGTAATATTTTGGTGCTTTTAACAATACCCAGCTTTTTTTAACATAAATTAAAGATTTGTATTTAAAAAAGTTTACAGAAAGATATGACAACTAAAAATTTATTTTACATTAGTCAGAAGCCAACATAACAAATTGGTTAATCAAGTATTAGCTTTAAGACCCTTTTTAAAACTTGAAAGTAAGCCATTCTTTTAAGTGGGATTTGATGTGTATCGGTAAAAAAAATAAAAATTTTTGTAGCATTTCAAAGAAATACAAACACCCTTTGAAGTAGTTTTTGTGTGGGATGATGTACAGGAATAGTAATGCTTGTGAATGCTGTAATAATACAGTAATTATTCCAATTGTTTTCAATTATTATTTTCAACTTTCAAAAATGCTTAAAATTTCCATCAAAATGTCTCATTTGCCATTTTATTGTCTGTTTTTTTAACTCCTGTATAAAGGTGTCAGATTTCATTTCATGTCCTTCATGTTTTCAGAACTGTGGGTTTTCTGACGTGTCACCCTATATAAAGGAACCACAATAAAGATGTTTTCTTCTACAGACCGTACAGTGTCCTAATTCTGAAGTGTTTGGCTCTTTGAAGTACAAATTACCTTTTAGGTGAAAGAAATCTGTACATAGAATGAGTGGAAATAGTATGATCACTTTCACAATGAGTCATTATGTCAAGGGTGCAAGGATAGATAACAGGTGTGTAATTATGTTTTGACATTTTTAAAGTGAATCTTGTATCTTTATGAACTTATGGAAGGCTTTAACTTCCCCAACTACAAATAAAATCTGCTAGATCATATTCCCAATTCCTTCAGGCAAACTTTGCATGTTTTATTTTGAAGTAGTTGAGATGATCTTTATCAATTTATATTCACACCAATTGTTGTAACCTTGAGGAATTCAAAGTCCTTACAAAGTCCACCACCTAATCCTAAATGTCCTAGTTGAACACTGTAGCCTTTGTCTGAGCAGGAAAATTGATGATCTGGAACTGTGGATGATCAATCATACACTGAAAGCAGAGGTCATTAGAGATGTGATCACCAGTGTGAATGGTTTGGGTTGGGACATGTGTGGGATTTGTGTGTGGTGAGGGTCATGGGATAGAAAGGGAAGTTTGTGAAGATTTCTCATTAGCTGCTCAGAGAACAAATTACAGCATGGCGTAAGGTAGATCACTCTTAACAAAGGTGAATGGAAAATGTAGGATTTTGTTTTTGCAAAGTTTTGATCTGCTGCAATTTGTATTTCCATGATCAACCTCATGCCTAAAAATCCTAGCCTAAATAACAGCTAGCGTAACTGTGCAAAAAAGCCTTTCTGAAGAAGCAGCTTCTTCATTAAAAGCAAAAGGAAGCCCGAGCAAAATCCTTTTCCTCCAACAGCCATTAACAGCCTTAGAGCTTATGTATTTCATGTTAACGTTTATCCTGATGTTTTGAGCTTTAGAATAGTCTGGTGTGTCTATTTCATTTGCTACCAGCTTGTTAGCTTTCTTGGAGTACCAGGATTGAAGCTGAGATTATACCAAAACTCAACAGGACAATTAATGCTACATGAGTTTTATTGCTTGTGGCAGTCTGATGAGCATCTACAGGGGTTGGACAATGAATCTGAAACACCTGATTTTAGACCACAATAATTTATTAGTATGGTGTAGGGTCTACTTTTGCAGCCAATACAGCGTCAAATCATCTTGGGAATGATATATACAAGTCCTGCACAGTGGTCAGAGGGATTTTAAGCCATTCTTCTTGCAGGATAGTGGCCAGGTCACTACGTGATACTGGTGGAGGAAAACATTTCCTGACTCGCTCCTCC
>JAHUTJ010041834.1:0-25952 GCA_036250325.1 Characodon lateralis
TATTGTACATTGTAAATTTGTATATTCTGTAATGCAAAAACAGAACAAAAGAGCAAAGTGTACCGGAGTCAAATTCCTTGTTTGTATGCACGAACTTGGCAATAAAGTTGATTCTGATTCTGATTTTAATCAAGGTTTATGTGTTCTGGACGGAGAATGGGGTGCCAAAGTCAATGTACCCCTGTTATACCTCTTGGGAGGTAGTCATGGAGCCATACGGCTGTGAGATATAAAGATAAGACTGGATTACAAAACCAATATGATGGAAGCCTCTTCTAAAATATGCCAGAAGCCAAGACTGAGATGGCTTTTGACATCTCTGCTTGTTTTCCCAAAGGACTAAATTTGCATCCTGCCTCTTTTATGCCTTTGAGCTGCCAAGCAAAGTAGTCACAGGACCATACCATCTGGCCTATGTACAGGTTAGCCAGCTTTGCAGCGTGAGGGTGTAAATTAGCAATGATAAGCAATCAGTGTGATCTGGTCAGAAGATGTAAGGCAAAAACACACCAGTAATGGCCTGGTGTGATGCGCCACATGATTTCTTGCCTTCAACTCCCACTGGACAGGTTGAAGTTGGGTAGAAGTAGTAAAGATAAAGAAGAGATCATTAGACTTCAGCCAAGGGTGGTTCCTTTCTGAAGCAGTCATGATTGAACATATAATAAAACAACAGCGATTTGTTGGACCCCTTGGAAAGGCAAATATCCAATCCATTTAATATGCAATAAGTAACACTCAACTCTTCTTTTGGTCAAGCCATTTTTATTTATGGTAGCGCACATCTAATGTGATTTAAGGACAATCAGTGGCAGCTTTAAGATGGGCTCGTCTTTGCAGTTTTATGACAGAAATGTTTTTTAAAAGAGGCTGTTGTGATATGAGATCAAGCAATGACAATAGCAGCACCATAGTCTGCAGGTGCAAAAAGACGGCTGTGCAACTTTATGATCTTCCAGTGATAAGCAGAATCTAATGCAAAAAACAATATGCTGAGGATGGGGCAGAAGAACTTTGCATGAAGCACTGAATGCATTCGGACAGCTGCCATGAGTATCACGTCTCACATCTCAGATGTTACTGGGTATAGGAGAAATGCCTGATACACACTCATGTACTCATGTCAGCGCTAATGAATTATGTGCAATGTACTTTGAGTCAACAGTCCCAGCTGCATGCTCTGGAAGCACACACAACCTTGTAACATTGCTGGGTTGACCTGTATGGTGTAAATGATGAAATGACTCTCATAGGTTGGTTGGTAGTTGTGTGTTTATTTTGGAAATATGATCTGGATGAGGCTTGTGTTTTTGTCTACTGAGTGTCTCTTTGCTGTTCCTGTGATGGACTGCTGACCTGTGTATGGATGTTCCCTGCTTATCGCCTGATGACAGCTGGCATAGGCTCCAGACCCTCATGACCCTGAACAACACAAAGGGAGTTTGGAAAATAGAAAGATGGATGGACTAAAGAACTTGGGTAAAAAGCCATCTAAATTTAGTCACAGGCATTTATGGCTAAATGAGAGCAACCAGTAGACAAAACATTTTAAGTACATCTCATGCTCAATAGACCTTCAAAGTACATCAAAGTTTTTGTGATCTTGTAAATGGACCTAATTTGGCCATTTTGTGTTGAAAAGTCTGAGAATGCACTTAGAATTAATCTTAATTGGACAACCAGTAGTAGTTCTATTTAAGATCAGCGGTTTAAGAGTTTTAGTACCTATTTTAAATTTCCTTGATCTAAAATGGCTTGAAAGGGTTTTGGCAGGACATTACAGCAGTAATTGTAGAATATCTGTGGTTACAGTTTCCCCTACACTTCTGAATCAAGTCTGTCCTAATCTTTGACTTAATAATTTTGAATTATGGCTTTGTTTTTTTTAATAAATAATGAATTTTTATATTCTGTCCTTGGTAAGTGTTCAGGTAATTTTTTTATCACTGAGTAACGAGGTCTAAAATTTTCAGGTCTAAACCTTTTCAGTTTGAAGCATCCAGTCTATTTATGTGAGATAGCCGTTTGCATAGCTACCACATCTCCCTTAAAATGCAAAAATAGCCCATATTTGATGATTCATTGATTAATTGTAAATAAATTTCTGAAAACTATGCTCTACCTGGTTTTAGTTTTTGGTATCTGATCCCTGTATGAATAGTTGAACATTGTTATAAGATATGACAGATTAGGACTCTTGATTAAACAAAAATAATGCCAAGAAACTTCCTGCTGGTATATATAATTTATTAAAATTATATAACTGAATTTCCTTTCTGTACACTATGAGTAGAGTGGAGAAAAATAATTTAAATCATTGGTAGGCAAAGTGAAAAAAGTACTTCAAAAGGTCAGGCATGAAGTTACCAAAACAGCGATGGTATGACTGAGTATCGGATGTTTTGTTTTTATTATTCGATTTTGTGGGTTAATAATGTATACCAAGAGCCATAAATAGCTAAATATGACCTGCTAACACCAGTTTCAGTAAGGGTTTGTTGCTATAACAGTTTTCTTTCAGTGTATCTTAATTTTCATTGATAATAAGGCATTTAAAACATTAGGTGTGACTCTTAAAAAATTTGAGGCCATGACTTCAGTTGTGTAAATGTTTGAATTGTTGTTGTGTTGATTCTATAGCAGTTTTTTGACATGTAAAACAAAATCTATTCCATTGATGTGATCAAATTGTGTATGCTACTGGGTCAAATGCATAGAAAGGCAATGTGAGAGTAATGCTTTAAAGTTTTTGCCAAAACTGTATTTTTGCAGAAAATTTTAACTGTGGGGCGTCACATTTGTGAGGACCTTAAATTCATGGGTTCGTGGTAACTAAGCTATTTTAATGGAATTTTGATGTACATGATCTGTATCCCCATGCATATGGTGTGAGACCTAAGTGACCTGTTATAAGTCAGAAATACTGGAAACATTACAGTTTCTGCCCTGAAGTCCAGGACACTGGAAGAATGAGACAACCAGTGTCAAAGTGACAGACATACATTTCCAGCTAAAGCACTTTTTTCCCCAGTAAAATGTCAAATGATGCAACATTTCCAGTACAAAACCACTTTTACTGTCCAAAGGGTTGAAGAGTCAAAACGCTCCAAAGGAAAACACAATTGTGACACCAGTTCTTCACATCAACTTTTATTAACTTGATAGATTTACTGTGTGGGGCTCTACAACATTCCTAAACTTTGTAGCCCACAATTACAGGATTTCAAATCTTTGAATGTATTTTTCTATTAAATGTCAAAAAGATGGATCTTTCATTGAAGCTCTGCTGACAGCCATATACCGGTATGCATGCAGGTGTGAGATTTTATCAGAATGCTTCCTAATTTTGCAGTATTCCTCTAATATACTTCTGAAGTTAGGTAAATATTTCTTTAACCAATTCTAAAAATGTTCTTGCAATAGGGTCTTAAGTTAGACAATGAAAGTTGACACTGATTATTAGGTTAACAAAGGTTTGTAATGAGTATATATAGACTATCAGTTCCCACATGTTTTTGTTATTAGTTGTGGAACAATTAATAAAAGTGTATTTAAGGGACATCCTGGGAGAATCAGAGCAGCTTTGGTGTGGAAAATAAAAGCAAGGGATTGTAAAAAACCTTTGAAAAAATTCCTCATTCTGCTCTTTCATACTGCTGTTGTTTTTTTTTTTTCCCTGTCTGTCTCTCATTTGTCTGTATCCCCTCTTTTTGCTCCTGGAATCTGACCTACTGCTCACAGTTATAAGCCAAAGGGTACTTCCTGAGTACATAGCAGATTCTGTGTCTAACAGAGACCAGATTTCAGAACTATGAAAGTTCATGTGTGCAGGTGGAGAGTGCTGGGTTGAATTATTATTGTCTCGTCTCTGAGGAAAATTGCACAGTTATTGTTCATGATAAAAATCCAGTGATCTTCAAGGTTAGATTATAAGCGTCTTTCCCATTAGGAACTCAACTAAAACTGGAAGTTTAAACTAATGCCTGCCATAGAAGCCTCACAGTGGCCTCTTGAAAGACAACCTAATACGTGAGATAAGACTTTAGTTTGGATCCTGTAAAGTATGTATATAACTTCAAGATATTTGTGTTGTTGAAAACACTTGTGTCTACAAGCACCTTCACTCCACAATATCCTTTATTCAGATGAACTACAAACAGGCATGATGGCTTTTTTGTCACACAATATTGGTGTTTTTCCATTGCATTGTACAACATGGCTGTAAATGGCAAAGGTGTCGCCTGCTATATTTTCTGCTGTGAACAGTATCCTCTAAATGTAGGTGGGCTCAGCTGCTAACCGTCACACTGTGTGTGAAGCTACACTGGATCAATCCAAACAGCTCCTCTCTATGTGTGTTTGTGTGAGAGTAATTTTCCACCTTATATCAATTGGACAAATACTTATGAAAAGCAAGCTATAGAACAGTGTGAGTTTGCAATAGTTATTAAGTATAAAACGGTTGGTCCAGGAGGACTGCTCGATTCAGTTGAAAAAAGGTGGATCTGTGAATCCATAATTGTGGTTAGTTAACCTGCTGCAGGTCTGTGCAGAACATAATGAGGAGGTGATTCAGTCATTTTAGTCAGGTGTGCTGCAGCAGGGATGCATTTAAACGTTGCAGGATATTGGCTTTTAAGAACTAGAGCTGAAGATCCCTGACCTGCTGTATGTGATTTTTTTGGTCATATTCACATTGCGTGATCCATTTGAAACAACACCACAGATGATGATTTGTTTTGACCAGTTAGATATCTGCAGTAAATCTACACCTCCTGCTTGGTTCTTCTAGAATTTCACCTTTGGTGGTACCAAAATTATGATGTGTCTGAAATGTTTATCTGTTATATGGTACTACTGTATTAAGGCAGCACAATGTTAGGAAAACATGTGATATACGATTATGTTAGTGAATGTTGCAATCACAACCTGACTTGCAATAAATTAACAAATAATTTAAAAGTGTTATTTATTTCAGATTTTGGTTTATAGAAAACATTGACCCCAAATAACGATTAGTCTGTGTAGTGACTGGAAGAAAACTAAATATTTCCATCTCAACAACAAAGCTGCATTGTAAAAGTTGCTTTTGGCTGACATCTGTTATTTTGGCATCTAAACAACTTAATTGTAGTTGCTTAGTGACTTGACCAACTTAACACCTGTTTACCTTCCAAAAATGATTTCTGCTGCATTAAACAAGTGCATTTTTTAGATGCTAAAATAACATTTGCTATTATTACAACACTGGTATTGTCTATAATATTTGTTATTTTGATTTCAAAACATGCTCTTCAAAATAAAAATAAACACCCACTAAATTTTACAGTAGTTTTCAGGTGCAAATTGAGCAGAATATTATCTATTTTTATCATTCTGCTCCTTGTAGAGTAACACTGGAGTATACCAGGCATATATTAGCTAGTTAATTATTCAGACTGGGGGTTTGGGTAGCCAACCTGCAGGCAGCGGCTTAACACACAGGCTACTTGTTAGCTTAATGACTATAGTTTAAATTGGGTGCTACAACTTTAATTTGCACACCATGACTTTTTGTGTTTTTTTGCAACAGGAAACATTTTTAAACATATGAAAAGTTATTTCTTGCAAGTAAGGAAAAGTAGATAATAGCCTTCTTTCAGCCAGTTGAGCAGCAGTGCACAACAATTTACTTGCAGAGAAAACACTTTCTTTGGCATCAGATGGAAAGGAGTTCAAACCTTAAGAACAGTATAAAAGAAGAGTTTTGGAGGTTTGAAACAAACTTTTTTAAACCTTGGCAGACCTTGATATGGGTTACAACTCCATTCCTATTTGCATTATAGAATATACGTAATTGAAGCGCATTCTAAAAGACGTGGACTATAAGTCACATTCTTTTTGGTTGGAAGGGTTGTGTTTAAATGTCACAGCAATAAGAGATTCTTTTCTGAAAATGCTTAGATACCCTTCCAGGAATCCCTGCATCTCTGTGCCCTCAAGATCTTTCTAAATCTGATTTTCATCTACTGTCTAATGTAACAAATCCTAGACATAATTTCTTGAAAATACTACTCTACAGTTGTGGGTTTTTAAAATGTTGATTCAAAGAAGACAAAAAAATACCTCAAGGCACTGTCTTACAGTAAGTTGAACAATGAATCACTTTAAGAGTAAGATTGAATTATTGTTATATTCATGAAGGGAAACCAAAACAAACATAGCAGTATCACATTGTGGCATGAAGAACCTCAAAATAAACATTTCTGACTTTCATTTTAGCAGTAATTGCATTTGAATGAAGTAATACAATGAGGGATTTTTTTTTTGCTGAAGTTGTGTTTTTTTTTATTAAAGATTTTAGACAATTTGAGGACTGTCTTGAAAATCCATCCTATTTTATTAAAAGAACATTTGTTTGACTTTTTCTTTTGCAGTGCAAAAGTAGTCTAATTGGCTTAACATTACCGTAAATTCCAGATTATAAGCCACTACTTTTTCACACACTTTTAACACTGTGGCCTATACAACGGCTAATTCATGTTTTTTTCATTAATCAGTCATTTATATTCACCCTCATCAACATGGAAAATCACCAATGGGTTTCAAAAGGCTGGACCACTGCGTGACCGGGTGCGCTCAAGCGAGAGCGTCAACGAAGAGGCTAAAGTGAGTGACGCGATCCTGAGGTTGTTCAATTGGGACACTGAAGAAGAGGACTTTGATGGTTTCAGTGCGCAGGAAGAAGATGAAGAAGGCGATCGATCACTTTTTACCTTGTAGGCTGCAGTTTATATCAGTTAGGAGATATTGGAATGTTGTTTGTGCACTGTTCAGTAAAACAGCATTAGCAACGAAATTTGTGTGTTGCTGATAATGTACGTATATTTAAAGGTAGCCGTGTTAGCCACTGTTCAAAAAAATGCATTTGCAATATGCATTTGTTTATATTACCATACGGATTAAGTTAAAAGTTAAAAATTCCTCACGTGTAATATCTTTCTGTGTAAATCATATTACAACGTGGGACACCCACGGCTTAACATCCGGTGCGGCCTATACAAGTACAAAATTGGTTTTCTTTCTAAAATTAGAGCATGCGGCTTTTAATCAGGTGTGCTCTGTAGTCCAGAATTTACGGTATTTATTTCTTTAAAATAGTTCAGGGAGAACAAAAACACTATTGTTTTGTCTATTTGTATGAAAGGCTAACACATATAAACTTTGAGAACAAACATACCCTGCCTTATTCTCCAGTTTGACCTTAAAATGTCACATTTTAGAGCATTTGTACAATTGGTCTTCCAATCATATGGAATAATTAAAATCTTGGCTTCAAAGGATGGAACCGCGTAAAGCTGAGAGACAAGAACAGACACTTTTCATGGCATGGCTACAATAGACAGGTCGAGCATTGAAGCAGTACTCCAACCATCAAGGCAACTGCTGTAGCCGTCTCACACCATTTGCTGTTTGTGAGCTTATAGTTTTTTCAGGTGGGTTAATGTGTTTTGTAACTATACAACTAAAATAAAAGAATGCAAAAATTGCACATGCCCTTTTACTGAATCAGAGCTCCTCCAAGGCAATCAAGTTAAATGATGCTACCTCTATTGTGTCCTGTTTTAAGCAACAGTCTACATGTAGAGGTATGTTGTTTGGACAATAAGACAACCGTACCTAAAGCATTCCATTTGTATCAAGGAAAGGCCTTGCTCCCCCCACTTTAATTGGGCCCAGCCCCAGTAAATCCACCCACTCCCTGAAGTGGACCAGTGGACGTGGGAGTCCAGTCCTCCAGACCTTGAAGGCAGGATGAACAAAATGCATGAACATGTTTTCCAGATCCCTAGCTTTTATGACCTTGACATTCAACAATCTCCTCATGACAAGTGGTTAATCTTTTAGCATCCTATGGCAATAACTCCCCTTTCTTGGAGAGAATCTAAAATCCCACAGCAATGAAGAGAGAGGAGGGCCAGATGCAAAAATGCCTGTTTGGCCTCGGATAAGGATAAAGATGGAGGGATAGAGAGGAGGAAGTCAGAAACATCAAGGGATGGGGAGAGGCAACAAGTTATTGGAGAAGAATGGAGATTAGGAATACTATATTGTAATGGGAATAGAATAAATAAAGTACATTTTGGTAAAAGAAGCACAACAACAAAGGAGAAGGTTTTAGTCTAAACTAGATTGAGTTAAAGTTCAAGGGTAGAATTAGACGGCCTTATGGGAAGTTACAAAAGCACTCATGGATGGAGGCCAGGGAGAGTTTCTGCACAATGGTTCTTCTCAAAAAACTTTTAACAGAGAAGTGTTTTATGTTTTAGGTCTCCTCCCCCTGTAAAAAATCCAACAAGTCTCATTTAATCTAACAGCATCCTCCACAGTACAACTTCAAAATCATTACAGTGTAGAATTGATTCATGTATTTTATTAATTCCCATGGAGAAACTCAGCAGTAATGACATTAAATAAATCTTAGCTGTGTTTCTGATACAGAGCACTGACTAAGGGTGAGTCACAGGGCTCACCAGTCGGAGTTGAACTTGATTCATTTTCCCACATATCTCTGCTTTATTGACACGTACAAGTAAATATGTTTCTGTTGCACACGTGATTGTGCGGTATAGTAAACAAAACAGAGGAGCGATCATAAGCAAGTTTCCCGGTAAAATTTGCATGATGTAAAATGTGGGCATAAAGAGGCTGATGTGCTCACTCAGACGCCCAAAAGTTTCCATTGTGTCCTTCTCCTACTGAGCTGTTGTCCTGGTGCCACAAACACAGGTGTGGCTCTGTAGACAAAAAATATAAGTTGCATCAGAAATGAAGATATGCAAACTGCATAGTTTGAATGTTCCTTCTTGCATTCTGTATATCTGTTTTAATTTCAAGTAAACAGTAAACTTATAATCTCTAAATCTGGTGGGCTGTTCTGTTGGAGTCTTGCAAAAGAAGAATCTGTTTAAATTCCCTATCGACACTTGGTGGTAACCAGCTTTTCAACCTGTATTTTTTTCATTTTAGATAGTGTTTTTGATCTTTACAACAATGACTTACTGTAAGTTAACTTTATGTTACGTTATGCGTTGCATTTTAAATTCTTGTAATGTGAATTGTTTTTAGTTTGACTTATTTTTAATCTTGTGGCCAAAGTCGTAACCAAAACATCTCAGGTTGATAGGAGCATGACAATTGTCATGCTGTCAAGATCACAAAATCTAAATAACAATGATTGACTCATTATAACAAAAAGATTATAGTGATTATTATGGTATTTATAAAGAGAATCCAACACTTTTATCAGTAAATTAATTTCAATAAAATGTACCAACTAACAAAGCTTCGTAAAACTGATTATTTCTTTTTATGTGGCTAAAAATGAATACCCATTTTGGTTACTGAAGCATGTACATGGAGACACACTAAAAACAGATGGGCTATTTCTTTGACCCTCCTGTTGGGTTTATGCTGTCAGGGGAGGAAGTTGGGAAGTTTTATCCAACATTGGATGAAAATTTGTGATTGTTTTTGGGGTGTAGAACAAACAGAGCAAGCATTATTTGTGGTTAAAATTACGTCTAAACAATTTCTCAGTGGTCCACAAAATTATTGGCTGAATTTAGTGTATATGGTTTCAATGTGGTTTAAAAGTAATTTTTGTTTTACCTCTAAAATTAGTTTCACACATTTATTAGAGGTTTAAGCTGAGACCTGTTTCAGCCACGATTGACTAGAAAAAGTAAAAAAAGAAAAGCACCTGTTATGATTTGAGGGTGTTTGGTTTTTGTTTGGGTTTTTCACATTTTTGTTCTCACGGTTGAGTTTTGGAATCTCTTTTGTTTATTGTTTTAGAGGTGGTGCTGTAGTTGTTTAGGTTTGTTTTCTTGTGGATATTTTCAGTTCATAGTGTTTATAGGTTTATGTTCTGTTACAATTATGTTTCTTAGGTTTGATCATGTTCTTGAATTTCTGGTTTGTTCCAGTCATGTTTTGTTTCCAATCCCTGCCTCTGTCAGCCAGTAATCAGCTTCATTCGGTCCACCTGCACCATGAAATCAGCCTCCTTGTTTCACCTGCACCATGCTCCATATACAGTTCAAACAACTGCTTTTCTGTTCATTCATTGAAGAAACCCTCATAATGAGATACAACAACATTTAATTTCCCTTTGGGATTAATAAAGTATTTTTGAATTTGAATTGAATTGAATTTGAATTCCTCACGGAAACAATACAGTTTGATGGTTCACTCTATTTTTGTTCTGTTCATGCCAAGCCTGTCTTGCCTGCCTGTCCATGCCAGTTTCTGCCACGACCTGCTGAAGTGAATTTCATTAAGTAAATCTTGTTTTTACCATGCTACGCTGATTCCTGCTCATCTGCACACTGGGGTCCTCCGCCACACCAGATATGACAGCACCAGCCAGTTTTGAACTTGGACCCTCTCCATTAGTAAGCCAGTGTGTTACTAACTGAGCTTTCCATCATCTTATCTTGTTTTATGCAAATAATAAATGAGGTTGCGAGTATTACTTTGTATAATTTGTGTTGCAAAAACATTAATATTTTTAATCACAAATTAAACCCCGCTCCTACTCTACCTTGGGGACACTCTGTCCGCACAGCTTCCTCACTGTGCTCCAACAAACTGTGATAGAGGAGTGCTGTGTAGTAGTTCTGCTTGGAAATTAAAATTCTTGTTGCATAATTCACATTAGCTATGGAGCAAAATGACTTTGGTCTCCAGGGATATCAAGGAAGCGTCTTGCTGTGAGTGCACATCTTGTACATCTTGAATGTTTAATTATACTTTAGATTAAAATGTGTGTGTCTATCCATCAGTCCAGCATAATATATACGTATCTCAAAATATTTACCATTATTCCCTATTTCTGTTACCCTCAACCAAAACACGCGGAGTGTTTTCTGCACATTGATATCATTACCCCAATATCACAATTAAATAAATGATGAAATTCATTCATACTGAGTCAGATGAAACTGTCTCTAGGTTTCAGTTTATGCTGTCTGTCAATTATGTATTTACATCTAAGATTAGACCACTTGTAGATCAGACAGGTGTGCTTCTACAAACCGTGGCTATAAATGAACATAACTGACTGATTTCTAAATGCTTTAATGTTAAAATCAAGTCGATTGCTCCTGGAAACAGGAAGGCTTCCAGATGATGTTTTGTCATGTCATCACCATTACCATAATTGTATCTCCATTTTTATTTGCCAGCCAATTAGATTTTTCACCAGGTACATGCCAAATAAATGTTGTCAAAAAGTGCCTTGTTGCTGAAAATCGCTATATAAATAAACTTGACTTGAAAAATAAAATAGAAAATATTGAAAATATAGAAAATAATTCCATTTTGTGTTCTCATGTGGAGATCCCAAAAACATAACTATTTGCTTATTTTAAATGGTATTAAATTATATTATTAATATATAAAATGCTGTTTATTAGATGTAAAAAAAATATATATTTTACTGTGGGCAAAAATAAAATAAAGTGAATGTAATTACTTATGTGTAAGCTACATTATGTGTTTTCATTAGTATCATAGATGCTTTCTTTTATTCTGCCATTTTAAGCAGAGACCCGTATTAACAAAACAGTTTCCTAAGTTTCAAAAGTTGCTGGTCATTATTATAAAACATATATTTACCTCTTACTTCTGGTAATATGTGTTTGGTATGAAAGAAAGTTGTGTCTTCCATAAACCAAACAAAAAAAAAAAGCAAAATCCAATGTTGTTACTCTCTGCGTTTGTCAGTGTGCCATCACAATGCTTACTAAAGACTTGACCCCACCATTTTCTGTCGTGTGTGGTCTCTTCATCACTCTGTCATCACTCTTTCTCTTTCTCTGTGCTTCTGTGTCTCTCTACCCCCCCCCCCCCCCCTCCAGCTGATGTCAACCACCTGTCTGTGTGGGACCTCCCAGGCCCATCCCTGTCTACAAGCAGCATGCCATGTTAAGTGTGAGCAGAGCTATGGTGAAAGAAATAAAGTGTCTGCTTTCCAGTTCAACTCCCTGTGTTTTCTGGTTGTGCATGTGATCTTCCACAAGTACTTTATGCAGGGCCTGAACAGAAAAACCCAAATGTTCAGTGAAAACTCTTAATGGCATGCCATCAGTCCTCAGAGTTTAGGTGAAAATTTGAAGGTAGGGGCCTAGAAAAGTGAAGTTTTAGTGATTTAAGGGTCCCCTCTGGCTGATACAACTGTAAGCACGGAAAGCATTTTAATTTTGTCTGCCGGCAGTCGGTAACAACTAGCCAGTGGTTCATCCCTTTGCATTCTGTGCATTCTCCAATTGTAACAATCCAAATAAGTGCACAGTGAGTGGCTTCGCTTTGGTCCTTGGGGCTAAGGTGTGTGCATGTGTTTAATACGTATCCAACACAAGGAGACATATAGATACACGTACACACATGTGCACAACTTGTACAAATGCTAGAAAAATAGCATGCCCGTTTAGTTAATGCATCTATTACATCTGTTTGCCTTCTGCCAGGAAATGTACAAGAGAGGAAATTTATGAATTTATGTCACTGTAGGAAATTTTGGAAAAGCTAAAAGCACTGCTTTCTTCTTAGTCAATACTTTATAAATGAATTTAAGTAGCATAGCAGCAAGTATTTTACCATGACGATGGCAACAGGTTAGAGGTTCATGTCCAGACAAGCTGCAGCCAAACTACCATTTGGAAAAAAGAGCAAGGGAGAGGGAGAAGGATAGAGTGTCATCAAAACAATCCAAACCGACATATACACACACACACACACACACACACAAACATACATAAAAAGAGATGCAGTGAAACAAATCAAAGCAGAAAACGTGCACTAAGTCAACAGATTAGCAACACGGCACTGTTATTCCAACTCTGAGGAAGGTCTCAGCAAATTTATGATTTATCAGCTACTGTGTTTGCACATGCATGAAAAGACAGCGACTCATAGCTAAGGGCCAGAAAGGCATTAAATGCAGAATAAGCAGACATGTCTGCACACTTAGGACTCACTTATTGAAGTATATACTGTGCTCGCGTGTGCATGCACAGACATAAGAAAAGAAGCACACATAGGCAAAAAGGAACCTTAGATGCAGTACCTGTCAAAATTCAGATAAAAAACAGTTAAGCACTGACTCACAGCACAGCCCTGGGTTCAATTTTCTGTTTGGAAAAATCCAAACATGGGAGTTTGTTATGTTGTCCTTTTGAACAGTGGGAAGAGGTGGAAAAACAGGTCTGGATGAAGAAACTGCAGATGTGTCTGTCCAAACTTAGAAAGTTCTAAATGTTAAATAACATTAGTGCTGTTAGTAAGAGATTGAAAAGAAAGTAATCTTAACAAGAAGACAAACTCCTTTATATTACAAGTGAAACAATCGAGTTAAATTCTGAAAAAAAAAAAATCACAGAAAGAACCAGTTTTCATGCTTAAAGGTCTCTATTCTGAGCTCTGCGTTGATGTTTTAAATTCTGACCTGCCGTGACCACCTGATACCAGTTTTCCTCCAAAGGCTCAGACGTGAAATCCCAAGGATGAACCCTGACCTTTTGCCTTCCCATTGACTCCAGACAGACCATACAAGTGGTTGCTTTATACCAGATGTTCTTATACCTGAGTGTTCATTGAACGAAATGGTAACGAAAGTGCTCAATTTATATTTTGAGTCATGAATGATCACCTCCTTACCTCTTGTAAATAGATGCCTTCCTGTATATATTCAAACATCCTTATGTTTTTTATATAGACAGAGAGATGGAGAGATTCCACTTGCTTAATTACATGCTTTGCTTGTAGAGTAAACTTTCTTTCCTATCTGAGCCTGAAAATGTTTTGGTTTCAAAATGTCAGCTACCTAATGTAATTGTGAAATAACAGTAGTTAGGAAGACATCTCAGTCTTAAAGTAGTAAAATTGTTTTAGATATGAAGCAAAAATATGTTCTATTCTAAAGTTGACTTTTTAAATTTGTGTGTTGCAGAAGAAAACAAGCAAAGCACCAGTTAAAACAAAAGCAGATCTGAGCAATACATTGAATTACAATCATCATCGCAATATCAATGTATGTAAAATGGCAATGGACTGCTTGGATGCAATTTTGGTTATATATTATATTTTTATTTGCCCTGCTCTCACACTGCATGCCAATAAATACCTTTGACCAGATGGATTGACTATAACTCCCCTTGATGCCAATAACAGATGTATGTTTTTGTTAGCAGAGGTGCTAACAGAAAATGGTGGGAACATTGCAATAGAAAAAATTTAAGAAAACATGAAGAAAAAATGGATAAATCATAACTGATATTCTATCACATTCATACCCAGCAAAAGTAATCACATTCATACCCAGCAAAAGTATTGCATCTTCAGGTTTTCCTGATACCATGCATCCCTAAACAAAAGTCAAAATGTCATAGGTTGTGGGTCTTTGTGTTTCTGGTTTCCATTTGGTTTAGTATTTGGCTTATGTTGGCTTGTTAATTACTGTCAGTTATGGCGTAGCAGTCCTTTCCGTTGTGTTGAGAATCTTAGTGCTTTCTTGTATTCTGTTCTATATGTATTAGTTTAGATTCCTATTTTTGTTAGTATTTAGTTTGTGGTTAGTACTATCGTTTTATGTCCTGTTTAGTTCCCTCTGTGTTTATTTCTGTGTTAATTAGTCACCTTCCCTCAGTTCCCCTGCTCAGGTTCCTTCCCAGCTGCACCCTATTCCACTAAGTACTTACTCGTGGTTATCATATCACTCATTCACCCTTAAGTTTAAATACTAGTCGGTTTCATTTCCACTGATCAGTGAACAAGTGAAACAAGGACTTACAGGTCATGCTGACAACAGCCATCATGGTGTGGAAGCTGTTTCTGCATGAACGAGTCTGATGTTTTCAGTATCAGTGAGGTATTTTAAAATAAAGATAGTGGAGGCAAACAGATATACAAAGTAATTCAAAAGGAAACTGTCAACTTTCAATGAACTTTTGAGACACTTTTGCAGATCATCCAGGTTGAAGAGCAATACTTTCAGCAGATAACAGGAAGGCAAAATAAAGAACAGAACCGTTCCTCTATTTTATCCTTTTAAGTGTACAACCTCTCTCTGTAATAGAACATGCCCTTATGGAAATCCTAGAAGTAATGTAATAATCTAGATTTTTTTTGGGAATACACACAAAGACTGCAGTTATGCTAGCTGCACTAATCAAACTAATTGAAATAGAAGTTCAATTAGCTTGCCTTCGCTCTTAACAACACCTTTGGCTGGAAAGACTAGAAAAAAAATCCTATCTTAATTATATCTTATTTTATGTTACATTTGTAAAAGAGAAATCAGAATCTGCAGAAATTAATATCAGCAGGCCAAAGATTTTAAAAGCCACAATATTCTGATTAGTGCATCTCTATAAAATGATCTATTTACTGTTATCTCAGCAACTCCAGCCATATAACTGAGATTATTATCAAGCAGCTATCTATTTTTTTTATTTTTATAAAACTTGCAATACTTGGTAGCACAAACAAACAGAAGAGAAGTGTTTTCAGACTTAGTCCACCCAGACTTACTTTTTCAAATGTGTAAAAAAAAGCCAACCAGGATATGATTGCAACTTCAGATGGGATTCATGTAAGTCTATGAAACACAATTTCAGTTGAGTTGTAATAAGAAATACACCTATTGTATGTGGGAAAAAACTACACATTAACCTACTGACTCCAGGTACTGTGTCATTTGCTGATAATTTATTTATTCTCCCCCACAAAAAAAACAAAAAAACAACTTCTTTACAAATATATTGTAATCTATTTCCTTAAGGTAGGACATAGTCCATGTGACATCAAACTAAAAGTGGCAATTGGAAAAATATATTACTGGTTAAAATTGTAACTTACATTTCCATCTATACTATTTCAGCTAAAATTCACAGAAATATTTATCACACATTTCACAATTTAGATAATTTTTGTTTAATGTGAAACTGAACAGCTGTCATCATTCACAGAGGACACACTTTCAGTGAATCTAAATGTTTGTACCTGCACTGCTGTCACTCTACTTTTCTCCACTTTCAATATGCTCCTGAACTCAACATTTGATGGAAAATTCACTGATCAGTGCGAACGATTATAGGGCTTTCTATGTCCAAGACCAAAAATGACTGAATCAGGAACATGCATTGAAACAAGCTACTTGACCTAACGAAAAGAATGCATTGTGCATTTGATGTTTAGGTGTAGACAGGTTGTGAATCCACACATTATGTTGGCTCCCAGGTGTGCAATCCCAACCTAGCCTCTTACCAGGAGTCCCATACAATACTAGACAGTCTAGAAAGCGCCCATCATTCCATGCTGTCTTTAAAGGGCTGGGTCTGTGACCATAACTTTCCTGGGGTTCTATCTGCTAGCTGAAATTGGGCATTAAGTAATCAATCCACAGAGGTAGGAGGCAAACCAAACAGCAGATCAAAATAAATGTAAGTTAAAACCTGGGCCTTAAAATGCTTTGGAAAAGCATTAGAAATAGTGTGAAAATTTCAAAGGAATTACATTTTTAAGATTACATTTTGAGTTTAAAGATGTTAAGTATGTTATACACAGTAGTGATCATATATCAAGCACTTTGCAGTTTATTTAAGACAACAAGATGTTCTTTCTTTCTTTCTTTCTTTCTTTCTTTCTTTCTTTCTTTCTTTCTTTCTTTCTTTCTTTCTTTCTTTCTTTCTTTCTTTCTTTCTTTTTCTTTCNTTTCTTTCTTTCTTTCTTTCTTTCTTTCTTTCTTTCTTTCTTTCTTTCTTTCTTTCTTTCTTTCTTTCTTTCTTTCTTTCTTTCTTTCTTTCTTTCTTTCTTTCTTTCTTTCTGTCTTTCTTTCTTTTACCGAGACTATAAGCTGTGATTTCTTCGCAGTGACCATGAATGGAACCTGTTTCCCCTGAACAATCAGCAGTCAGATAAAACACCTAACCCTGTAACAAGAAAAGTATCATCTCTGTATTTCTGATACCCAACCCCTATAAGGCACTGAGGTTCAAAAACCTGCTGTGAAGTAGATATGTTGCTAATTATATTTTGCATATTATTTAGAAAGATGCAATTGCATGGATGACTGCAAAAGGCTGAAACAATTATGATACAAAAAAGGAAGAGAGAACCAGGCGATGTTAACCTAATTTGTTTGCTTTGTTTTGTTAAAAACATCAGAATTTTCCAACAGTTATTCTCTGTATTGGGCTTTAAAATGATAAGACTATATATCAGTAATGTAATGATTTTTGATATAATGCTTTTTTTATATCACCATTGTGCCTCTTTTTTAATATTGCCTACCTAAAATTAGCACACAGTTTTTTTAGTTCATACTTAGATATAGTGTAGCTTAAAACCGCCAAATATACACAATTTTCACATGTCAAAACTCTTAATAATAGTATATGTTTCAGCCTCTGGGTAACCCAGCATTCATCACTACTTTGCACTAACATGCAGGACATTCAACATTTTGGCCACCTCACTCCATAGTTCTTCATACATCTTGATCCTTCTTTGACATACAGTATAGTCCACATAAACGAATACACAAAAATAGAAGCATTAACAATACACACAGAAACATAGCATAGAAACAAAGCAGTAACTCAACTTCAAAGAGAAACCTGAGAGGGTCATGAATAATCACAGACATCTTTGTCTGCAGGGAGAAAACAGCACTGTCCATCTGCCCGCCTTACACATAGGAACATGAGTTCATATGGCTGAAGCCGTTTATAGCTCTGGCACTGGATACAGTTCTCAGTCTGCGTGGTAAAACAGGTTGGTGCATATCCATTTTACAGTAAAAAACTTTTAAACTTATAGATCAATTGCACAGTCATCAGGCTACAGCCACGATACACTACTAACAGAAGAATTACACCACATGTAAAGAATAAATCAAGATTTAGAAAATAATTTAGTTCACCTCTTATCCATATGCAGCAATTTTGACAGGATCCCTTACAAACTTTTCCCCGAGCAGAAATTATTTCTCTTTTTTAGCAAGAAAAAATAATAGATCTATTTAGAAAATGAATGTTGAATGTGCTGTAGTAACAATGAAGACAAAGTGAACCTGAGGGGATGTTTGATGAACCAAACTATTGAATTTTTATCTTGTGTTTCCTAAAGAGAAACATTAGAAATAGTCAGCTTCCATATTGGATTCCACCAACCGCAAAAAACACGTAGGAATTTTTACTTTCACAGCTTTATATTTGATATTTATGTTTCATATTTTTAAATTACCCAACAAGATAACAACACCATACTTATCTTTTTTATTGTTGTCTTTTTTAGTATTACATTTGCTTTTTGATGGGTGTAAAAGACACCTCCCAAAAACATATTTATTTTTAAATTAGGACCAAATCAAAGCAGCAGGTGGTGCACGGCTAAATCAGAGTTACTACTGAGGCCCTTGGTATCTAAGGTTGGTTGGTGTGAGTAAATGTTTGTTCGTCATGACATTCCTCCTCTCAAAGCCCGAAAAGAATTCCATGTAGGAGTGGCAGGCATAACGTCTGCTTTAAGTTCACAAGCTTGCTTTGAAACATCAAAATACAAATTTGCTGTAATCAGAAATCTGTAAAAAAAAAAATGTTTAAAAGCACACCCATACAAGCACAGGGCTCCACCCACAGATAACCTCCATAACTTCATGTTAGACATTGGAGCTCATCAGAACCTACAAGTCTTTTGAGGGTTGTGCAACATGAGTAGAGGGAAAGACAGATAGAAAAAAAAGAGGTGGGGAGGGGGGACAAGGTAACCTGATGTCCCAGGAGTTTACTGAGCAGTAAATGAGTTCCCATTGAAGTTTGGAGAACCCCATTTTTTTCTAATCTTCACTTCTGTTCACGCTGCTCTCCTGAACCTCCACCCATTCCTCCTCACTCGCTCTCTGAACAAACCTGAAAATGACTGTGAGTGACGCAAAAATGCTGACAGCACATGGCACCACAAACATTAGAAGCTTTATCTTGTAAAACTTTTTTATGGCAACCTCTGTGTGCTGTTTCCAGCTGGGTTTTTCTCCCCAGCAAGCAGAACTAACTGCCTGCTGCTTAACCTAATCCTGACTGACAGGGCTTCCCTTCAGTAAAAGGCAGGTATTGAATAAAAAGAAGAGAAAAGGCTTTAAAATAAACGTCACACACACTCCTCATGTTTATACTTCAACTACAAATAATTCAGAATAACAAAACTCACCACCCTATAATGCTCCTTCTCCTCTCTCCACAGCTGGATAAAACCTGTAAAGGAAGTCAGCTATATTCCTCTTCACCTTTTCCCGGACCTGCAGGAGAATTATCCCAAAGTCAAAATCCCGCTCTGCTTTAAAAAAGCTCTGCATCCAGGTCTTGGACCATCCACTTCAGTCTGTGTGCCTCCTACAGTCTGTGTTGATCTAAAGTTTAGTGATACTCCCAATGCTGCTCCCTCCCTTCAGGTCCTAGTGCTGGTGTCATTCATGTCCTCTTTTCATTTCATCCCTTCCTCTGTGGGACTCTTTTCCTTATCAGGGTCCCTGATAGCTATCTTTAGATAACATTGGATAAAAGTCTGAAAGCAAGTAATTAACCACTAAACCTGGCAAAGGAGTGAAGCTCAGTAAAACAATTCTAAATCCTTTCAATACGATCCCCACACTGTCAAATTCTAAGAGCTGATTTTATACATTTATTCGACACTCAACTGCCTACACCAGGTAAATTTTTTACTGTACAATAGGATGCATGCATTTACAAGAACAGAAGTTTGATGGTCTGGTGGAGTCAGGAATCTATTTAGTTCTGCCACTTGTCAATGGTGGATGATGTGTAAAGAGCGAAGAAAACTATCAAACAGAGCAATTGTGATACCCCATCACCCTGGTAGCTGCCAGCCACACCCTGTATTCAGTCACTATGCTCTGGTATTACAACACTCTTACAACTTTCTTGTTTATGAATATATTAGCGTTATCATGATGTCTTGGACATGCCTTTCCACAGTTTTTCTGATTTCCTGCATGTCTTTTCTTTCACCGTTTCCCCCTGACCTGAACCGTATCATTGTCACAGCCCCTGGCGCTGAACACTCAGATATCCCACCCATGCCAACCAAGAGAGAAGAAAAGAAAAAACAAAATGAAAAGAAAGAGATTGGAGGGATTGTGTGTCGTCGCTTTTTATTTCTGCTGGGAAGAATAAATGTGTTGTTTTATCTAAAATATAAAGATCTATTTTGTTTAATGTAAATGAAAAACTTTATTGGTTCCAAACGATCCTTGAAAGGAAAACCAGTAAAAGCATGAGAGGGCTCTCTTACCACTAAAGAGTTTTGACCCCATGGGGTTGACTTCAAACCCAAGCGAACATTGTTTGGCCGTGCGCACAAGATGGTCACTGTCAAAGCCGCCTCTGTCCTTGTTATCAGGTCTCTGAAAGGGGAAACCCCACATATTGAACTATGGCCCTGCACCCTGCTCAGTGGTTGGTTAAGGGGCGGGAAAGGCTGAGGAGGGTTGAGCACTTTGACTGAGAGGGTGGAGAGGAGGTCAAGACTACACTGATATCCTCATATTTAAGGCATTTTAAAGGCAGGGGCTTTCTGCAGATGTCTTTTGTGTATGGGTTGGAATGTGTTTCAGGCTAAAATGATGAATAAAATGTAATATACCATTTGCCTAAGCAATAGAGTACATTTTTTACCAATTTTTAAATTGCAAAGGAAAATTATCTAGATCTTCTCTGCAAGAGGCAGTCTAAATATTTTCCACGGGTAAAAAATTGTTGTGCTTGTTGCAGGGTGGCCATGAGTGTGTGAATATATTGTAATATAATTTGGTCTTTCATTTACAGGTTTATAAATTCCTTTACATGCCTAGAAAGACTCCAGAGTTCTTTCTGCACAGTGCAACCATGACGATGCATGCAATACAATGACACCTACCACTTTCAGTTTCAATATACAGTAATTTCCATCTGTGGGACACTACATAGGTGCTGCAACATAAAATCTAGACATACAGTGAAGCACACTCATTGTTTTCATTTAATCACCTAACAACACATTAGTCTCAGTCAATAATATTATGAATGATTTTGTAGGAACGTGGTTGGACAGGTTTCTCTGTGGCACAAAAGTGTTATAACAATATTATAAGTATTCATACTTCTCTGAACTTCAGCCTAATTTAAGAGAACAGCATTTCCAAGTAAAAGGTGGTTATGACTCAATTTGTAGAGAATTTGGTCATGTAATTGCAGGAATAACTAATAACCATTGCCACTATCTGTTCAAGCCTACACAGCTATCAGTGCACTGTGGGTGGAAAATATCTATTATCGCATAGATGGTAATTTAAGAATCTTTTTGTTTCGTCTTTAAAGAGCAGTAATAACTGAAAGACAGAGCAGACAATCTGAGAGAATAGTTTCCAAAAAATGCAAAAAGAAACTTGAATATTTCATCTTCCTCTATTGTGTTTGGTTTGGTTCAGGCTGCAAACTGATGTGGAAAGCATTAACAAAACCCAACAGTTTATACCAAACATTCATAATTCCATGTATAGTATTTGCCTCAGGAAGTGTCACAATATGACAAGGTAGACATACACTGTTTTGCAAAAGTATAAGGTTTTTAATTATTTGTCATTTTTCAGAAACTTCGATGGATTGTATTGCAGGTCAGTGCTTTGCAGAACCAACTTCTCTTTGCACATATAACATTTGCCCTTTCTTCTTTGTAAAACAGTTCAAGCTCAGTCACATTGGATGGACAGCATCTATGAACCATCTTTCCTGATTTTGTTGAAGAGACAAGGAAGCTGGTCCCATAGAATGATGCTGCAGCCACCATGCTTTATCATGGAAGATATGCAGTGTTAATTTTCCACAAAGCACAGCATTTTGCATGTAGGCCATAATGTTCGATATTGATCTCATATAAGCAGATCTTTCTTCTACATGTTTGCAGTGTCCTTTACATAGTTTGTGGCACTTTTTTATACATATTTCTTCAACAGTGGCTTTCTTCTTGTCATTCTTCCATAGGCTATATTTATAAAGTGCATGACTAAAAGCTGTTAGGTTGACAGATTAACCTACTTTGTCTGTGAATCTCTGTAGCTCCTCCAGAGTTTCATGGACCTCTTGGCTGCTTCTATGATTAATGTTCTACTTCAAAGTCTGTCACTGTGGCTGGATGGCAATGTGTCATGTGTTTTTCAGTTATGCCGTTTGCTGTGAAGTGTTCCAAGATTGGGATATTATTTTATAAGTTAACCCTGCTTAAAACTTCTCCATAACTTCTCCCCGCAGCTGTATTTCCTGCTCCTTGTGATGCTGTTTTTCTTTTTTACTAAACAGGTTGACTCTATGTACTAATTGGGTGAAGGCATATTTAAAACTGGATTTTATTTATGGGTGTCAGTGTAAAGAGGGCTGCAATCGCATTACACCCCAGTATTTTCAATTTTAATTTTCAATTTGTTTTTTAAACCTTTCATCATTTGATGAAAGGTTTGAATGACAAAAATATGTCAAACACCAGATTTCCACAGGCTAAATTATGTTTAATGAAAGTGGAAAGGCTTGGATCTCAGACCAAAAATATGTTGAGATATACTGCTCTCTGTTTTACATTATACTTTTTTATAATCCTCTGCAAACAGTAGAGAACAATTGTTAAATTTTTACAAAAGTTTTCTGAAAATAAACTTGAACTTACTTACAATACCGTGGTTGTTGCCAGATTTTCTTCTTTCTGAGGCACAATAAGTTGTTAAAAATAAGAGAGGTCTGGAATACAAGCAGACCAGTCAACGACAAGCACTTTTGGTCTAAAAAGGCCTGCTGCTATTCGTGGAATAATGGAATAAACACAAACATCTGGAGATTTAACCTTGACAGTTGCATGTTTCCTTCCAGTGACACTCTGGTTTCCGCTCTTGGCTTTTCCACTCATGGATTTTCCCAGGCTTCCCGGACATTTTCATTGTTTTTATTTCCAGGTAATGAAAGACCTACTTTGTTTAAATCTTAAGAATTTTCCAATTACCCATTATTGCTTGATGGGGTATGCTCCCTTTTACCTGCAGCCAAACACACCCTGTTGCTAACAGTTTTTCTGCTAATTAAGGAGTCTTCAGGAATTATTAATTTTGTCTAGTTTATTCAGATCACCTTTCTGAATTCCACTTTTCTACTGAGTGAAGACAAATAATAATTTATATCTGTGTCTGCTAATGTAGAGTTCATACATGTTAGCATACAACAACTTGTGTTACATACAGATTATATACATTTATGTGACTCCTTCTGCATTAACTGTAAGATAAATAGATGTGTTTTGTTATAAAATTGTTGAGTTTTTTGTCTAAACAAAGCATTCTGAATGGACAGTCTGTTAATTAGATGGGCATCAGTGAGATACTTATGACATATTCATAACATTATTTCCTCTAGTCCTCAATCGGCAGTGAAAATGTTTAAAAAAGATTGTGGCTCTCTGTCCCAGATGTCCATGTGTCACATAGAAAACTATTGAGTAGCTGAATTTCAACTGCACTTTGGTTGAAGGTAGTCATATCCATGTATGCTTGTTGTCCTGTGAGGTAAATGAATAGCTGTTGCTCTGCACATTAGACAGTTCATCCTCCTACACTTTCATCATGGCCTTGTGCTGACGCACCCCAGAAGCCTCTTCACTCATTGACTCTTCTGTCTCCTTCCACCCACGGTCTCACTATACAGAATTCAGCTATTGTCCAACCAAGGTCGGACACAGAGGAGTAAACTGCCAGGCTCACACTCAGACATATCATGCAGAGTACAGATGGATCTGGAATCACTGCAAAACATATACTGTACAGAGAAAAACTAGCATATTATGCTGTGTGAAATCTAAAATGGTTTCACAATTTAAATGCTTTTATAGTTGTTCCCACAGTTGTCCTCCAAGTCCAATCTTCTCTCAGTGGAAATAAAGAACTTTATTAAATCCAAACCCTCTGTGTGTGTTTATGTGTTCCTGTGTCTCTTACTGTGCTTCTACATACTGGGAAAGTGAATGTAGTAACCTTTAGCCTCTCTCACCATTGTGTCAGTGACATATCCCACTGCTACTGAAACACATTCCCAGAGATCTTGGTGAAATTTTAAATCTACCAACAACTTGTGTTAATTTTTATATCTGGGTCTGTGCCAAAGTGAAGGGATGAGAGTCAGTATTGAGATCATCTGTTGCTGAGCCTTGCATAAACTCTCAATGGCTCATTTATTCTTCAGCTTTGCCTACTGGTATCTGTTTAAAATGTTAAAAAGCATCTTTTTACTGTCATTTTTTTTTCATTTTTAATTTGATGCTTTAAAAGAAGTTTTCACATGTTTATTCAAGCTTTAGATTTTAGTAGTTTTGTCCGTATTATACAGATTCTTTGGTTAATGGCTGGCAGCTCTACACACAGGCTTTCCCATACAGGAACTCCAGCATCAGGTCTCAACTCAAAACATATTAGTTGGCTTGACTTCCACCATCAATATTGAATATTTACCAGATACTTGAACACATAATGTCAAAGAGCCAGAGCCAGTAATGGTTTTAATATAGTAACTAAAATATGTGGGCAGACATAAACTATGAGCAGGAAATCACTTGGCTCTTGTCCTCACCAAAATCTCATTGTGGTTAAACCAGAAGCAAATCCAAAGACAGAACAAGAATACTTTATCTTTCTCATAATCTTTAGCCTTTTTCTAATTTGCTTACAGTTTTTCCCATGTTTTTCTGTTTTGACTTATAGTGGTTTTAGAAATGTGACAAGGAGAATTTCCCGTTTTACAGGAATTCTATTGATATGAGATACACAGTTTCAAATGTCATTGCCTTCTACCAAATGTGACAGTAATGTGACTCACCTGACCACAGCACATGTAAGAGCATATTCTCAACATGTTACAGAACACTTAAAAATCATTCCTCTCAATTTGTTGAAGAAATTTTCATATTCTCTTTTCATTAACTGAACAATGAGCAAGCACAAGTATGTATCTGTTGATTTGCGGTTTTGCCAACAAACACAAGAGTTTCCTGTTTTTATTTATTTATTTATTTTTTTTATGTGGCCACTCCCTCTACTGGCACGGAGTAATAAATGTAAAAATAAAAATTGTTAGAGAATTTACATAATCAATTTTTTGATGCATGACTAGCATCACTTTAATAAATTTACCAAAGTAATGTAGGCCAGTCAGTCATTTTCTACTGCTTATTCCATAGTGGGTTGCAGGGAGCTGGTGCCTATGTCCAGCAGTCTATGGGCAAAAGGCAGGGTACACCCTGGACAGGTCGCCAGTCCATCGCAGGGCAACACACAAACAACCATGCACACACTCATTCATACACCTAAGGGCAATTTAGAGAGACCAATTAACCTAACAGGCATGTCTTTGGACTGTGGGAGGAAGCCGGAGTACCCGGTGAGAACCCAAGCATGCCAAGTTGCAGAACTTGACAACCAACCAAAATTTGCATAGACTTGCACATTTTAAGAGAACGCTCCTTGCACCTACCAGTGTGCTGCGGCAACATGCACGTGGGTGTAGTGCAATCTGTGTTTGTTTCTCCTGTTTGTACGACCAGCATCTGCATTAAACATACTTTTCATGAAACCCACATTTCTATATTAAAACAGTTTTTATTGGTCTGATGTAGTATTCTAATCAGAAATGTTGTGTTTTCATTAGCTGTAAGTGGAAACTCATCTAAATTATCGGAAATAAAGACTCGAAAACATCAGTCATATGTACAGGGGTTGGACAATGAAACTGAAACACCTGTCATTTTAGTGTGGGAGGTTTCATGGCTAAATTGGACCAGCCTGGTAGCCAGTCTTCATTGATTGCACATTGCACCAGTAAGAGCAG